>JAVHNF010026885.1:0-23693 GCA_034783455.1 Micropsitta finschii | reverse complement strand
GTGTGGTATGGAATAACCTCTTTGGCTAGTTTGGGTCAGGTGTCCTGTCTCTGCTTCCTTCTGGCTTCCCCTCCTCCTCCCTGGCAGAGCATGAGGCTCAGAGAGTCCTTGGTCAGTCTAAGCATTCTGACCAGTAACTATAAACATCGGTGTTATCAGTACCGTCCCCAGGCTGAAAGTCAAAAACATGGTGCTGCACCAGCCACCAAGAAGAAAACACAACTGCTACTGCTGAACCCAGGACAACAGGTATATTCAGCTGTCCTCTTCGGCACCTCTGTTCAATCTATACCATTTTTTGAGAACTGGGAAGACTTCCTTTTTTTGATTTTGAATTATCTATTTGGTATATTTTAGTATTTATGGTCAGTGAAGAAATTTTAAATTATTGTTGATTCTTTTGTTAATTAAGGTTTCTTGCTCTCTTTCCTCAATGATGCTTCAAGCAATCCTAGTAGAGCATCTTCTTGAAACCAGGAAAATACTGAGTACATTAATGTAGAGGTCTTATTACAGCTTCTAACTAAATGCTGTGACATAGTGTGGAACCAGCTACTATCTATTTAAAATAAAGCTGGAAGAAAACAGTCTGTGAGTTACATACAGCCTCTAAGAACTCTAAGTACAACCCATGCTAATGTTCAGTCCTGCACTGCCATTTCCTAGCACTGTAAACACCCCCAAAACTATTTCTTAAATGCAAAATTACCTGTCACTGTTGTCTGCTGTGACATTAACTGCTCTGCGTAACTCTGGAATAACTGCAGAGCATATCTCTGCATATTTATGTAGAGTTTTGCCTGTTTAACATACATCTGAATACAAGAAGTGACATTATTATGCTATCCACATAATTCAGAAGTTTGGACAATTATTTTCCACATCAAATGATTCAGCCAAAGTCAGCTATTAATTGCTTTGCTCTGAAGGCCTGCTTGAATGCTGAATTAATAGCTGATGGGAAAAATGTTCTAGGGGAGCAATGTACTTGCCTACAACTGATGCACTCAGATGACTGAGACATTATTTTGCAACACTTGGCATTAAAGGAATGACTAATCTCTCAAGCTACTTGGCTATTTGTCTCTCCCAGGCTACCTGCAAGACAGTCTGCACCCACAGTCCAGTCCTGGCTATGGTGGAAACCTCTTCAGTGTACTCTTTAACCAAACAGGTGGGAATTCCCACAGTTTGATGAAGCCAGACAAGCATCACCTTATCCTTTATTTCTCTCCCAGTCTTCACTCTGAGAGTAGACTAGGGTGCCACTGGATAAATGTGGGACTACTAATAGTCCACAAGAAGTGTTCATTCTGGCCTTTTCTAACTCCAGAGAGCTTAACTTCACAACTTCGTAATAGTTTTTGTCAACTTGTCAAGTAGAAAAGGCATAAGGCTGCCCTTACTTAGATGAGATGATGTTGTGGTTTAAACTCAGCCACACAACTGGTTCACTCACTCCCCCTTCTTCCCCCCACTCCCAGAGTGGAGAAAAAAGAATGTAACTCCCACGGGTTGAGATAAGAACAGCCCAGTAACTAAGGTATAACACAAATCACAACTGCTACCATCAATAATAATAATGATAAGGGAAATAACCAGAAAAGAGAATACAACACCTCACCACCTGCCAACCAATAACTCACTCCCACCCAGCAGCTATCTAGCCCTTCCGGGTAACTCAGTTACATCCTGGGCATGATGAGCACATGGTATGGAATACCTTCTTGGCTAGTTTGGGTCAGGTGTCTTGTTTCTGCTTCCTCCTGGCTTCCCCTCCTCCCTGGCAGAGCATAAGGCTCAGAAAGTCCTTGGTCAGACTAAACATTCTGACCAGCAACTAAAAACATTGGTTTTATCAGCGCAGTTCCCACTCTGAAAGTCAAAAATGACTGCTACTGATGAACCCAGGACAGATGTCCTCTGACCTTGATAAGAGGATTTGTTCAAAGAGTGTTTTCTCTCTTCTCCATTACCAAGCATCCTTTACTACATTTGAAAGACATTCATTACCTTTCTACTTTTCACAGAAAAACCTATACTGCAACACTGAAAGAGATAAAAAAGGTCTTAAGAAAATGGAAAAAGAAAAAAAATATCCACTGACAAATTTGATATTTTACTAGGGGTTTAATTTTCCATTAAGAAAGTCTAATTAAGCCTAAATTAAGTTCCATCCAGCATGAAGATCAGGTTGTTCCAAGTTTAAACTTTTCTGCCCATCATGAAAGAGACTGGCATTTTACCTCCATTTCAAAGGAAATGCTTATTATCAAAAAATTTAAACTTTTTAGGTGTGTAAAAAAATATTATACTCCTCTCTAATTTTCAGCTTTCTCACTGTTTTGCCCCTGACATCGTTCACCTGTAGGAGTTGTAAAAGGGATTGATTTTGTAAGGCATGGAGACTTTCTAGATCAATATCTGACTAATATCATTTGGGCATTTACAGAGAATTTCATTAACATGGATTAAATAATCATCAAAAGGACCATATGTTGACTATTACATACAGACAGTATGATAAAGAAGGTGCCCATATCCAGATTTAACAAATATATTTTATTGTTCAATGTCCCTCTGCACACCTGTTTAACAAATAAGGCCTTTGGGGAAGGAAACAAACTAGACTGCAATTTGAATAGAACGTGGAACCAGTGTTCTGCATCACCTAGTTAACCTTAAACAAGATTAACCAGATCTCTTTACCTGAGGTGGAGTAACCCAGCTCGTATCTGCTAAGAAAATTTCATTGTTGAAAACGCACTGCTTCTTGCTAAGCTGTTTGCTTTCTGTATTGACAAAAGACGTAAGGAATATGAGAATGTCCTGTCCTTTAAAATGCAGACTGTATTAATGGGTCTTCTTTCAGCTTGTCTTTGCAGTAGGAATAAAGCAGATCTTACATGAACAGGACAGACATCCCAGAGTCCTCAGGGAACCCACTGTACCGACTCCCACCCACTGTTATCAAGTATCTCCCCTTTAAAAGCTAACATTTCTAAACGTCTGTGGGTAGAAATGGAATCACTACCAGCTGCTCAATGTCTGAATTCGTATTCTTTTTACAGTGTCGCTATGACAGACATACGTATCTACATAACAGCAACACTGCAAGCATACACGTAGTCCCAGTTTATGCACTTTTTGATAAATCTCAGTTCTATTTTTAGAACTTTTATAAACCAATGTGAATGTTTATGTAAAAGAAGGTGGCTGAAGGCTGGGAATGATGAGTTCTCAGAGAGTTCTGTCTCATTTATACATTACTCAGAGGATTTTGCTGTTAAGTGAAACAAGATCCATTTGTAATGAGATATATTTTATTTTCTATTTAGGAAAGACTAAACATTTAATTGGTCCAGTCTTAGTGTTAATCCACAGTAGTGCTAAATTTAGATCCAGAAATGGCTTCTTATGGTTTGCATGTTTTCAGCTTTGTGACTGGAAAATAGTACTGGGGAAGCATAACAGCCAGTCAGGCAGAGCCTGCAGTATTGAAGTCAGAGAATGTAACATCTTGACATCAGCAAGCTTCAGGCAATTAAAAAAAAAACCCAAGACCAATGCAAAAAAACCCCCCACAACCACCACAACCCAACACCCACACACACTACATACCACACTGAAACTGTAAAAGGGACTAGGAAAGCAGAATGCAATGAACAGAATTAGAATCAGACTGAGGGTTTGAGTAAACATCTTCACTCACACAAAAGATCTCAGAGTGGCAATCATAACATTCATCTAGAAAATAGTGCCCTGCCATAGATACCATGCATGATTCCTATTACTTAACTATGCACAGTGCAGAAGCATATAGCTTCCATCCATAGCAGGGCACCTCTGTGCTCTTTTGTACAAATACCTGTCAGTCCTCTGTGCCTCAGAGAAGAGACAGTCTAAAGCAGAAGTAAGAACAGAGACTCCGACAATGCTATTTTAAGCAGCATGGTGGCATTCTTTGCTGATCTCCTGTTCTGATGCTTACTTGAGCCATCTCATAGACACACCACAAGGACTGCATGTCTATAAATTAAAAAAGAACATTGTAAAAATACACAAAACTGGATGTGTGTAATTTGTACTACAAAACAAAAAGAGCTCAACAGCTTATTCTTTCTTTTGAATATGATTTTTTGACTAGTGAAAGACACCAAGTGTTCAATAAGGTATTCTTCAAATAACTGTAATGAATGTTTTGAATCACCATGCAAAAGCATATTGCCCTCTCTTGGTTTTATGAAACTCAGCTATAAAGTCTCTGGACCAGCTTTCATATGTTCTTTTGTATCATCCAAGCCTTCTCTATAAAAGGAAGAAACAAGGACTAGCATTTCAGAAAATGCAAACACAGATTTAAGTGAGATGCAGTGAGAACAACTACTCACTGGGGACTTGGAAAAGATCAGCATAGCTCTTGCAACATATAACGTAACAGAGATGGAAAAAAACTCACCTTCCATCTCTGGATGTTTATTGCATATGTTACTGTCCTCTGTACATCCAGCCATCACTGATGCTCATAGAAATCATATAAGCAGAAAAAGGACAGAACATTCTCAAGAATGCCTCTATCAATAGAAGCGTGATCTCCAGGGCGAGAGCTTGTGTCATTAAATGTCTGACATCAGATTTCACTGCAGGCAATAGCGAAATTCTTACTGACTGCCATGGCAAAGTTTGGGCTATAGGCTCCCACCCAGTACTTTCCATTGGCCTTTCTCCTGGACAATAAGTTTACTGTTACAGAAATAGACTGAAGCTTTAAGAAGCACGTAAAGGAAAAGACTTGGCACTATGTTTGTATTTGTCCTCAGCTACCAAGAGCTTCACTGTTTTTAAGGAGCAGAGGTTGGCATACACACAGACAAATCTGAAGTGCTGGTCCGTGCGCCTGTTTGAGTCCCACAGTCAGGGTCACACACCCCACACCCCACTCCTGATGAGAGGCATCAGGAGTTGAGGACACTTATTTTTCAGCAGCATTATGTACTGTGATATGCCAACACACTGATCCTGTGCTATAATTGCAGTCCAGGGCTTTTCCAGAAAGCAGTAATACCTAATTTTCCTGAAATGTTCTAAATGCTGCTGCAAGAGAGCATTTAGGACATGGTTGAAATCTCAAATCTTATTTTCCCAAGTCATTGTGTGGCACTGTTTGTGTGAAACCAGACCCATCTTCAGGAAGGTGATCTAACAAACTGAGCCATTTTGCCATACTTGCTTTGAAAAACTAGAAACTGGTAAACCACAGTAATACTTTATTTTGGTGTATCTTCAACTGCTCAGTGAGCCCAAATGCTGTTGCATGCAGTGCCCAGTGGTGCAGCTGGCCAGCCAGGGCAGCGCATGTACAGCTTCCAAGAAGATGGGCTCAAGGAGCCAATGGCCCTCTCCTAGAAGCATCCCCCTGCTATCCCTGTCTGATGGGTCACACTGGTGACATTGAGGGCCAATATGTTTGCTTGCTTTTAAACATTAATGAAATACATCTTTTATCAATTGCAGATGGGCAATTGATGGCCTGGCAAAGGGTAGTAGCTTAGCCAGAAAACACACTGTACAGCATGATGAAGCAAAAAAGTGTTTTATAAAGTTTCTCTTTTACTGAAAAGACAGTGATATCCATGCTTAGCAGCATAACAAAAATGTAAACTAAAAATATACCTTAAAGCAGCCAATCAAATTCAGTATTAGTCTAAATAGTTTATAAACCATATGTTACCGTATGATTTATAAGGCCATCTAAACTCACAAATCCACATTCACCTCATTTTTTTTACCTGCAACACAATTTTTTCCACTATTTAAGATATTACAAATGTTATAACTCCTTCCCTTAACCGGCATTTCCATCTTTATGGGTATCTGAAAGAAGCAATTACAAAGCTTAAGAAAAAAATATTGGACAAATACATGATTCATGCTTCAATTTTCCATACGCTGAATACTGCCAGCTTTACAGCCTGGCTGATGCTGGGACTATCCCAGTTCTACCCTTGCAAATCTCCTCCAAGACCATCAAGAAAACATTCTGTCAGGCTTCAAACACCAGCAGGTTCTCTGGTGTGCTATGGGTAAGCCCCTAGAATATAAATGCTTAAACAAACCCTGCTGTAGCTTATTAGACTTTGAAGTTTCTCAGTTCCCACCATTCCTGGCTACGTTTCCCCGCAGTCAACTTTAAGAATCAGGTGAAAGAAACTTGAAATCAGCATTAAAAAAAAAAATAAATGTAGAAACCTCCTACAGGCCAGGTGGAAGATGAGGACGTGCTGTTCCCCTTGACAGCATTTGATCCTTCACGGAAGCTCAACTTCGGGTAAGGCCAGGGGCTGAGTTTCAATCTGTTATTGCAAGTCAAGGCAGCCTGGCCTCTTCCCTCCCCCCCAAACCTGAGAGCTGCGTGCTGTGAGTTTTGCACGTGCAGAGTGTTCCCATCCTTGGACGTGCTACAGGCAGCTTGGCAGCTCCTGGCAAGATCCTGCCCAAATCATTTGCAGCTGCACAGCTTGGCTGACCCTGGCACTCAATGTGAGTGAGGATGGAAGTGCCTGGAAGTGAGTCAGCACAGCTCCATCTATCATACAGGCACTGCCTGCCCTAGCCACCTCTTTGGCAAGTTCCCCCCATAAAGTTTCTGGAACTGGTGCTTTTACAGCACTAGAACCTTACCTCTGTTAGTGTTTCCACATTTGCTACCTTCCATGGTAACATCCTTGTTAAAATTTCCCATTTAAAAATGTATATACCATATACAAGACTAAGACCTACCTGTTGCAAAACTCATTTAGAGTGATTTGGTAAAGTTTAGAGGATGGAACTTTATTTTCCTATCAGATCATCAGTATATACTGCAAGGGACTCACAATAGGCAGCCCTGAAGAGCATCTTTAAGTGCTTTCACAAATCACAGCATTCATTTTGTCTATACATCTCTTCTAAAATTGGATGCCTTTACACAGTTTTGTGTGTATTTGGTGAGCAGGGAGGTTGAAATATTATGGTGATTACCTAAAAGGATTGGACATTTGATGCTTCATTAGTGTGCAGAAGTCAGCCAGTATTTGGGGAATCAGTCTCTCTGAACACTGCTTTTTATGGAAGGAAAATACATGCTGCAGTGTACTGTGGAGAGGCAGACACATGCACAGAAAAGAGCAGAAAAGCAGGGTAGGTTAAAATCACATGATTCCTAAAACCAGATTCTTTGGATATGATGCCCTTCGGCTGGACGCTGCTGAGAAGGACCACATGGCCTTTTCAACAAGCCGAAGGCTGGAGTAATTGCAGTTTCAGCTTCATGTACTGAGAGTAATTTACACAATTCACTGCTAGGTGGCAACACTATATAGAGATAAAACACATGTGCAGACAACTTATTAAAGTGAAAAATAGCCGGGGTTAGTGGGGATGTGGACACTAAAAATACCACATGCTCAGATTTATGGTTGCTTCATGTTTTGAAGATATGTGGCTAAGTCCTTCCTTATCCTGTCTCATGTACTGACCATACTCAGAAGTCTGAGTTTTCCTTTAGAATATAAATAAAAACCTGCAGAAGTGCAGGGTATATTTCTGATTGACAGAACAGAAAGGACAGGCACTCCGCTGCCAGTGCCGCAGGAATGGGTGCCCTTCCCGGAGGATGTCATTGCGGCAGGCTAAAAATTTCCAAGAAGGCACTAGCAAGGGCAAGTGGAGAACGGAAAGAGGAAAAAAAAAATAGGGAAGGGGGAGGGGGAGAGAAAGACTAAAAATGAAAAGGGAAAACAGGGAAACAAAATAAAGGGGAAAAAGGAGACGTAATCCCTGGGGAAAGGCAAAACTTTCCCATACTGGCACACAGAGACAAACACCCGCTCCTGCCCATGGTGTTGACCGCACAGCATAGCTCGCACCACCTTTCCCTCCCCTCCCCGCTAGACGGGGCGGCCGCGGGAGCCGTGAGAGGCGGGGCGGCCCCTCCCTCCTTCCCGCTGGCAGGGTTATAAGGGCTGCCGGCGGCGGCGGTGTGTAGCCGAGACGTGGTGATGCCGGGTGCACTGCTTCTGGCGCTGCAGCACGGCAGCGGGAGGATGGAGCGGAGTGGCCGACGCCGTAGCGAGGCGGAGGAGGCGGAGAAGGGCAGGATGAAGAGAACGATGTGAGTGGGTCCCCTGTCCCGGGCCCCGCGGGCTCTCCCAGGGAGCCGCTTCCAACCGCGGGACCGAAACCGAAGTGGGTGGGAAGCGTGAGAGTAGAGCAGCTTGTGGGTCTCTGACACCTGTAGTAGCTGTGCCTTGGCTGACATCAGTCACTGGCTAGCGGGCCAACCTGTTGATTTAAGCGAGGGGAAAGATGTTCACTTGCCCTCAGATGCTCTGGGTGACTCTAGTTATGTCTGGTAAAGTCCTATCAGGAAAAGTTTTGCAGCCTTTGACAGTAAAGGGGTGTGTGCCTAAAGGGTTTTGAGCTGTGTTTAACAGTCATCTTTCTCTTGCTTTTTCCAGTATTAAAGATTGGAAAACGAGACTGAGCTACTTCCTGCAGAACTCTTCCAATTCTACTAAAATCAAGCCCAAGAAAGTGGGGAAACACCGCACCTACTTTAGGTAAGTTGCTGGAAAGAGATTTTGTTTAAATACTGAGTGTTCTACAGAAACAAAGCTCGAGCAATGAAGTCTCATATTCTCCATCTCTTTAAGCAGACCTTCCCCTGAAGAAGCCCAGCTGTGGTCAGAAGCCTTTGATGAACTTCTTGCTAATAAATGTAAGTTAGCCTCCAAAAAGTAACATTCAAAAGCAAAGGGACAGTTTAGTTTGCATGTCTGTAAGAGATTGCTTCCTCATTATGCCTTTTTAATGGAAATAGATTTGATTCTGGTCTTGAAAGTTAAATCCTGTAGACAGTTTAAAGCCAAAATTATAGCAGTACTCTTTAAAAGAAAACAAAACAAAACCAACCTGTAAATTAATATTAAAAGCATCAAGAATACTTCACTGTAGTGGATTTTTCTTTTCTGTAAGCCTTGCAATTAAAATCATACCTGTCAGTTTGGCTTTGCCAAGTATGAAAACAGCATTTGTTCACTGGGCTCACCGCTTAACCAAGTCAAATGCATTCAAATAACTTGGGAAGGCTTCTGCAACAGAATTTCAGTGATCTAGGGGTTCTACTGTAGTTCTACAAGGAAAAACACTCAACAGCAAAGCAAAAAGACTAAAATAAATTAGCATTTGCTCCTTGAACTTGAGTCATCCTTTCCATTGCAAAAAAAAATATATTCCAGATGTTTGTAGCACAGTCATAAATATTTACTCCTGTGTAAAGGTTAACACGGGAGGGTTGGGGGTTTTTTGATATATACAGGGATCACAAAAAGGCAACTAGAAATGGGTTTCATTCTTTACATTTACCTGAATGGCTGAAGTGAAACCTGCCAAGCTGTTAAGAGTGTCAACTTGTTTGCATACGTAAATGTTGAGTTTTTTATTGCTATGATACCCCTGAAAGAACCAGACCAGAACTACTGCAGAAAGTTTTGGTAGGAGCAGATGTGACCAGTGGATAAATTAAAGATTCCTGAAATAGTCAGTCAGTGTGGTTTGGTTTTGTTTCCCTTTCCCTAGATGGTCTTGCTGCTTTCCGAGCTTTTCTGAAGTCCGAGTTCTGTGAAGAGAATATTGAGTTCTGGTTGGCCTGTGAGGACTTCAAGAAAACAAAGTCACCCCAGAAGCTGACATCAAAAGCAAAAAAAATCTACAATGACTTCATTGAAAAGGAAGCTCCCAAAGAGGTAAAGGAAACTTAAATATAAGTGCCCTGTTCTGCGAGTTCTTACAGCCTTGCTTTGTTTCTCTGAACTCTAAGATACAGATGCTAATCTGCATTGTACATACCTCACCATTAATATTTGTGTCTGGATATAAGTTTCTCCCTAACTGCCTTTTCACCAAGCTGGAAAACAGCATGAGCAGTATTTCATAGAGTTTCCATCTTAACTTGGAAAAGTCAACAGCTGCATGTAATACCTGTAACATACTTCAGTTTGACACTTAAAGATAATATATCAGAATCAGTATATCAGTTTTGTATAAAAGAATTACTTTCTTTAAACTTGATTAGTTTGATCCTGTAGTAATAGGATCTTGCATTTACTTCTTCAGAAATTTTATGGTGTTTTATACGTCCTTGAATTCAGTTCTCAGATATTAATGTCCTTTTTATTTCAGATAAATATAGACTTCCAAACCAAGAATATGATTGCGCAGAATATTCAAGAAGCCACACACACCTGCTTCAGTGCAGCACAGAAAAGAGTTTACAGCTTAATGGAGAATAACTCATACCCACGGTTTTTGGAATCTGAATTCTATCAGGAGCTGTGCAAGAAGACCCACATCACCAGAACAGCCCAGGGAACATGAGTGATAGAGAAGAGGAAAAAGGAAGCCTCTCGGCTAGTGAGAAGGCAAGCCACAGCTCATGGCAGCATCCTGACCTGAAAGTTTGAGACACCAAGTGCTCAGTCCGTTTGCCACAATGCAAGGACAAATACTGACTATGGTGCAAAGCTGATGGCAAAGAGTGATGCCGTTGGAGGACATTCAGTGGTGATGAAGAAGCCTGCCAGCCAGCTGCTGGCAATGGGCTTCTTTGCTAGTGCTGAAGTGAAAGTATGCATTAGACCAAGCTGTATAATATAAAAGTCATTCTGTCATGGCTGAGGTGGCACTGCAGCAGGTCAGAACAGAGCTTCATTCTTGTGAACAGAAGCTGCTGGGCAGCACTGGGAACTTGAGTAATTGGTTGCATACTTGTTTTTCCTAAACATCAACCAGTATTGCTGTTGCCAGTCACTTGGTTTGTTCACACTGGTTCTGTAAACTGCCTTTAGCTGCTAAGAGATGTGTTTGGTTTCTGTGCAACTTCCAGACAGTAACAGCACTGTGCAGTGAGGAAGGTATTTAACTCAGTTCCCAGAGGAACAGGTTCTGCAACTCAAGTATGCAGGGCTGGGTTGTGTCAGCAGGGCTGCACAAAGCCATAGTGAGAGCAGAACATGGCCAAGGCGAACAGGAGCTGTATAGTATTATATGTGAATTATGATTGTGTTGAATGCTGCAGTAATGTCATAATTCTGTCTTGTAGACAGCAAGCTTCAGTGAAGTCTCTTGTTTTTATTAAACTATTTTGATACAGAGTTTCTTCTGTTGCTTAGCTTGTTTTGCACACACAAATACATACTGTCTGGCACTGAGCTCTAGATCAGTGGGACTGTGTGGCCTGGGTGTGATCTTCACCTGACGTATTTTAAAGCAGTTACTTCTTAATCTACTAGCAGGTGTTTTGCTTTTATTTTAACAGAATAAAAATTCTCAGTGCTCAAAATCTTAACAGGGGAGACATACCACATCCTCAGTCTTAAACATGTCCCCATGAAGCCCATATTGAGGGCAGTGCAAGGCACATGTATGGCTACCCATGACAACCAATCAGCCAGAAGGCAACAGTATTGTTGCTCAGCATCACGGGCACCAGTAGCACAGTTGCTCCTGCTCAAGACCTCTTCTTCAAAAACAGCTGAAGAAAGCTTTAGTATCAGGCTTTAAAACGTGCAGTGTCAGTAGAGGTACAATACCAGCTACAACAAAAGCATTTCACTCCCCTTAATAATCATTCACTTAGAAGCAAAAGTTACTTATTATTCCATGTTAATTTTTTTTTTAACTGACAACATCCAGAACCTGTACTTCGAAAACAGTTCTCAATTTGTTAGTTCTGTGATTTTTCCAAGTTCTAGGTATGTTTAGGTCCAGGGTCCAGCTATTTTGACTCCAGTCCTCAGGCCACAGGTTTAATTGCTTAGTGCACATATATCCACCTCTGTGAGCATCAAGAAAATTCTAACTACAGTATTTTCCACTTCAATTACACATACAAAGATTGCTCAAAGCAACTATTACATTCATGTATACATGCATACTGCAGGTTATATAGCAATATGCATACATACATACACACAGATATGTATACGTATTATACTGTCTCTATACATGGAAAGAAACAAATATGGTACAGCTCCCCCTCTGCTACGCCCCTGTTTCTGGGGCTGTGAAAGCTAGCTCTCATATAGCTAAGTTTGCTGATCAATTAAGTCCACATAAAACAAGCACAAGAAACACTCAGCCCAATGATTTATTGCAACAGAGAAAGGTGTTTTTTCTGTTTTTTAATTTCCCTAACCAGGAAAAATGGATTTGGGGTGATAATTGCTTCTCTAATCTAATGAAACAATTTGAAAAGCATAAAAATAGCCAGAAATATACCTATTAATGACTCAGAGCCAGGACAGGAATAATCCCATGAAACTTCATTGGCTTCAGTGAAGCTGCATTAATCTGTGCCAATTTGGGATGTGGTAATTAACCACTGCTGGTGTCTGGTTTCAGGGAAAGAAGCATTTCTAGTTTCAGCAGGTGCCCAAACTACTTATAGCACAGTATGTAGTTCAGAGGGGAAATTAGGCGGGGCCGTTAGGCAGGGCATCACTGCCTGAGGGCTGTTATTGTATATTTTTAAGATCTGATTCATGAACATGGGCCTTCAGGAAGGCTGTGGAGGCAGATCCGTAGCTTCCACAGAGCACACACCAGGATAGCAAACCAAGCCATGCTGAGTCCCTGGCATAGTGTGTCTATAGCATGAGAGCCCTAGTTTCAAGGCTAAGCTTTGCAGTAAATTTATATGGATCAACAGCCAAAGTAATAAAAAAATTATATTTTTAGTAAAACACAGCAGATCTGTGCACACAATATTCCTTCCAGTTGTTGCTTTCTCAGTTTTTGATGAGAGCCCTGTTTTCCCAACTCCTAGGGTTAAGCTTCACCAGAAAAAAGGGCATTACAGGCACATCAGTAGTGCTGCAACCCAACAGATTGCTGTGAACATTTCCTGGAGAACTACAAAGCCACTGATTGCTTTAAGAGATGCCAGTTCCATACTCTGGGCAGCCTTACAGCTGCAGTTAAAATTGGTACCTTGGTATCAGTATCCAATGGCAACAAATAAACTGCTCATTCCTCCACAGCCTGGCCAAACAGTTCATTCTCCCACCCCAGTCCCACTGGGCTGCACACAGGAAAGCTTGCTGCTGTGGTGGGAGAAAACTGGTCTGGGAATGGCAAAGGGAAGGCAGCAGAGCTAGAGTCCCACAGGCCAAGGTGGGGGTGCTGCTGAGCAGCAGACCAGAGCATGGTCCTTCATTTTTTCAGCTTCCATCAGGTTATAAAATTGCTCCATACTGCTACTGAGAGCCACTCAGGGAAAACAAGAAGGGATCCTGACAGGAAAGTGCATTCCAGGAACCATACCTGCAAAGGAGCACAGGTCTTGAACGAGTCTGTAAAAAGCTTAGCATTTTTTGAGAAAGGACCATCTGTAAAAAGCTGAGGACAGTGAGAAGTGGACATCTCTGGAGGGCAGTGGGTAGGAAAGCACCCCAGCTGTGCTTGTACAGCAAGACCAGGCTGATCCTGAGAAAGTCGACACCAGTTCATGCACTGCTAACATGACTAATGTTAGCACTTACAGTCCATGGACCTAGAATTGCTGAGAAACACCAACAAATCTCGAACTTTAAACTAATCATGTATCACTGTTTTTAAACTACAGTCTTAATATTGGGTGCTTTTCTTCACTGCTAGAGGCAGGCTATTCACCCGCTTTCATGTCACAATACATATACTTCTCAGCTTTATAATTAAGAAAACTTTGAAATCACAACTGGAGCATCCCTAGTAATTCCCCAAACAAGAACGTAATGCAAAGACTATGCAGCCATTAAAAAAAAAAAAAAAAAAAAAAAAAAAAAAAAAAAAAAAAAAAAAAAAAAAAAGAAGATATTATTTTCTAAGCCAAACTCATGATTTCAGGAAACTAGGTCACAGGTTTTAACTGTCTGGATCCAGCAACAGCTTCCATTTTTAAGGGCTTGTGCTGACACTGCAGCATAGGGCAATCTGAAGGAGAGTCCTCCATGCTATCAAGAAGGCAACACAAGTAATCTCCTAAAATACAGCTCCAAACCAGCTGACTCTAAGCAACTGCCCTGGCCCAAAGGCTGGAAAGGACCTCTGAGAACAGGGTAAGCTCAGCAGCAATGCTGACTCACCACTCCAGTCGAATGGGAAAGCAATGCTGCTCAGTAAACAAATGGCAAGGCAATGCTTTTGCTCCATGTATTTATGTATTGTGGCTGAAAAATGTACTAAGGCTATAAATAAATTCTGCATTTCCACTTGAAATTCCAGATCTCCATTTGGAGAAGGGGACACTAATGACGGTTTAGAGGGCTTTATAGGCACATGTGTGTGTGTGGAAGGCTTTCTTGGATGAGACTTCATAATTTCGCAACTTGCATGGAGCAGAAAATTGACCTTTAGAAGCAGTTTTAGGATCTTCATAGGTTTTTTTTGTTTCTTTTCCAATTTAACTTACTGGGATTGAAGAGGGAAAAATTGGTCAGATCATGGGACAACAACCCACATTCATCTTTCTTCAGGTGGCAAAACATTAGCAGTGGCTTGCCCTCATCCTACACACAGAGCAATACCTGGTGTCCCCCCTGCCAGGAACAAAGTGTCAGGAAGCAGCAGCAAACAGATGCGACAGGCAACAAAATTACTACATCAAACCGAAGTCCACCCCAGAGACCTGGTGGTGACAGACCTACCTGCAACATAGGTCCTTGATCCATTCAGGAGAGAAAAAGCTGGACATGAAATTGTACCTACACCAAAGCTCAGGGAAAAATAAGCATTCCTCAAGGCTGAGCTTAAACGGAGCCCCAGCTGATGGGCAGCAGGTGTGGATGTGGGTCCAGGTGAGGCTCAGGGCAGTTACAGCCATTAGTGTCCTCAGGGTCCTACCACAAGTACCAACAATTACTGCAAGGCTACTGTGGCCTTCTGCACCAGTTGTATAGGGCCAGCAGCTCACCAGCTGCACAGCAGTCTGAGTTTTTGAGGAGGCTCTGCATTTGGACTTGTGGTGAACACCCTCATCAGTTAGCCTTGGACAGTTCTGTAGATGTGCTAGTTGCCATTACCCTGAGTGCTGTAACTGGGAAATAGTGGCTGGGCAGCACAGAAACCCAGGGAAAGTAGTCCTACTGCTATCCTATGTAGGAGTTTAAAATATGAGTCCTTTGGCAATCTTTCATTAACATAATCATTTAGATCAGAGTTTCCAGCATCTACAAGGTACTCATGAGCAGCAATTAAGCAATGTTCCATTAAATATATTAAATATTCCATTCAAGATAATCTAATTGACAGAAATTATTACTTATGTTCCCCAGCCAGTTTTCCTACTTGGGATCTCATGGAATAAGTTGTATTTCTGCATTACAGATTTAGACCAGAGAGCAGCTCTGTAGCTTCTTGGATGGGAGCCTGACTTTGAGCTTTCAGGTGACGTGGTACAAATAAAATATTTATAGGGCTTGGAAAATCAGCTGTCTGATATGGAAAAGGCACTCAGGAGCAGGCTGTTTACTGAGCTGGTGTGTTCCTTCTCCTCTGTGGATGTTGAAGGCAAACTGAAATAACCGGAGTACCAGCAGGGACTGTGGCACTGCTCCGCTACAATGCGTGAAATAACATGCATTGTAGGGGAGCAGCGAGGAGCTTTGCTGCACCCTCCTATTTCAACTGTTGCTTTTAAAGGCTGACAAGATTAACCCTTTCACTGAGACTCCCTGGAGCTGATGGGACTTAGCCCAGGGCTGAGGCCATTCCCACTGTCCCAGGGCTGTTGCAGCTGTGACATATGCAGATGTGAGGCTTCCCCCACTCTCAGCAGGCTCCATACTGCGTCAGAGAGATTATCTGTCATGTGTGGCTGCCCTTCCTGGCGTCCACCCGGGCTGAATGCGTCTGTTTGCAAAGTTGAGCTGTCTCCAGACTTGGCTGCAGTTGGCTCTTGCTGTTTACTTTCCCTGATACCACTGTGGGCTGGGACCAGGAGCCTGAGCAAGGGGAGGAAGGGCTGCCAGGTAGGCCAGGACTCTTCCAGCTGCCTTCAATGCAATCACCTGACTGAAATCTTGGGTTTGCTGCTTGTCCTCCCTACAGGCTGCTGGGTTTTGAAGCAGGGTCCCTCCAATTTCAAAAGGGGAGGTCAACTCACTCAGTAGCAGTGGCCCTTTCAGATGAAAATGCCAGATAAATACACAGCGTAAATGGGTCACAGTTGAAAGCTGAAGAGATGACCAGCCACGACCTTAAGATCAGATAGTCACAGAGCTTTATGGAGGGCAGGGTGGAGTGACATAGTTACACGATCCCACTGGCTGCATTTCTGCAATGCTATGGAGATCATACTTGATTGAGGAGGCTAATGCCTGTATGAACACAGAGGTAGCTATTGAAAATGCACAGAATTTTCCCAATAAAGCCTGTTGGCTTCATATTTTTAGAGGAAAATCAAGGCACTTGACTGAGCTGGTTGTGGGACGACGTTGGGTTAGCTTAACACAAAGATACCAACATGAATTTTCATCTGGAATTCTGACAACTACCTGATGTCTCTAGAGATTTGGCCCTTATGAATAAGGGCAAAATCAGTCATTTTGAGGAACTGGAACTAGAATCAGCTCAGTATCCATATAGCTCTTTCCATATGTCAGCAAGGAAGAAACAGTGGATGTGTCTTTTGCTAGCACTGAAGCAACGATACACTACATAGCCATCTTGATTTGCCTACAACTAACATTTGCTAACTGTTCATGGACTGCTATAAATAAGCTCTGGAGCAACTGTCTGCCAGCAGGCAGATTTGGAAAGAGGTGGATACGAGTGTGAGAAGAGTACATGGCATCAGCCAATCACAATGGCATAAAAAACACTGTGCTCTGGAACAAGCAGACTTTGCACACTGAAAGGTCACATGTCTCTTGGCATGCTCACACACTATAATCTATGGGGAAGCTCCCTACACTATGCACACAAAAACTTTAGAAAATCTCTTTGTATTACTTTTCTAAAGGCTTCAAATTATGGGGAAACCTCCTGAAAGTGGCTTCTAACTGCCTTCCCTTTTAATGGCTGGAATCAGAAGAAACAGATTTCATATTCAGCTTTACTGGTCACCATAAAACAGTTATTATTTCTCAGTAATTTCACTCCTATGATCAAACCAGTTATGGGGACAACAAAATTTTGACAATGTCCAGTGTTAGAAGGAGCACCAAGCAGCAACTATACAGGCTGTACGGCACATTCCAGCTAATGCACCTGACCTGCAACTTTCCTGTAGTATTTAACCCAGAGTAATTATTACATAAAGCCTGATTGAGCAAAGTCTGTTTTTTATGGTCTTCATCAAGAGTTTGAGCAAGGTGTTGGATTGGTGTCAAATCATCTCAGTACATAGTTGAACTTCTGCCCTCTGAAGTGTTAAGAGTTTACAGTTAAATGTCAGCATTGCACAGCTAGCTGCCAGCACTGCAGCTGGGGATACCTACAGTCCTTCTTTAGTGTCCTCCAAGCAAGGGGCTTTGCATCCATCAGCAGGTTAATCACCACTGCCTCACTCTGTGGCAGAGGTGGGGAAACCAAATCACTGGTTAGTTAAGTGACGTACAGAAAAGGAAGAATAGTATATTAAGAAATATTAAATAGAGATGCTCAGCTTTCCCCGGAGCAATTTTTTTAAGATCCAGAAGATCCCAGCTAACGCAGTATAAATAAAACAGCAAAGCAGGGAGTATGCCTTTAATGCAGCTGCAATAGCTCTAGCTCCCAAAAGTAGCACCTAGAAACCTTAGAGTGAGTCTCTCTCAAGCACCACTCCAGCACATAGTGGTATGCTTTTAGAACACAAGTATGGTTCCAGCCCAGCAGTCTAGCATGATTACAGTAGTACTGAGATTGAAGAGTAGCTCCCTTAGCAAGGGAAGTGGCTTTCTTCCCTAGAGAGGACAGAGCAGCATGGTCAAAACAGGATGCTATAGAAGGCTGGCCGGCTGGCCACTGGCAAGGGGATCAAACCTGCCAAGCACTTTCTTCAGCCCTGTGAACCACCACCAAATGAAGGTTTCAGTGGCAGCCTTAGAATGGGAGAGTCATCCGTATTCAGGCATGAGCAAGTAGAATCAGTACAGACTGGAAGGGAAGTCCATGTTGAACATATTTTCCATTAGGAAGTAGTAAGTGACTAATGATGATGGAGCAGCAGCTCCTCTGAGCAAGCACTAGCTGGTACAGAATCAGCTCTGCAGCTGCCCTGGGGAAAAGGTTGGGCTTGAGCAAGTGCTGCTGGTGAGAACCAGAGCACTGGGAATTGATGCCACTAGAAACAAATAAAAGGGGACAAAGCACTATTTACAGGCAAAGAACTTGTCAGCTGTAGGATTTGAATGAGGTTTTAGTGCCACAAACAACTGCAGAGTGTGGATGAAATGTCACTAACAAAATGTGACTGTAGCTGGTAGCAGATTGCCAGCAGATAGGAAATATTCCCCGTCTCAGATTGAGAGAAGCTGGCAGAAGCATCACTGCTTGCACTCCCCAAGGATAGAAATAGAAAGTTGCTTTGCTGCTTCACTGTCAGAGCAGAGAGCGTAGCTTGTGCCTGTGGGAGTTCATGTGGAGCAAATTATTTTTTCCTGGAACAAGCCAATCGTAGAACTGATACAACCACAGATGGATACAGAGGATTATTTTAATAGCAGCTTACCAAAACCAGCCACATTTGGGTAGCTTATTTTAAATCTCAACATGCTGTTAACATGCACATGGAAGGACCTTGAGCAACATCCCCAGCTGGCTGACAGCTGTTTGGTCACATCCTTCCCAGTCCTTGCCACACTGTGTGACTGACAAGGCACAGGATATGCCTTTGCTGGGACAGTATAAGCTAGCAGCACGGATTCAGGGGATCTTGCTCAGACAAATGAAGGATATGGTTTTCATGTTACGCTTCGGTATGACGTCCCAGCAGGAAGTGGGACAGTCACATTCCTCTGCTCCATCCCCTTCTCTGGTCCCTGCACGTCCCTAGCTGCCTTTACATCTGACTTATCAGCTGTGCAGCTGCTGCAGAACTGGATGAGCAGGCTGGTTAGGCAGGGAATTTGTCTTTTTTGGTGTTTTTTTTTTTTCCATGGGATCAGATTGCTGATCCACTTACCCTGAAGCCACCCAGGTGTTAAATGAGGGTGATGGGGAAAGCAGGAACATGCTGGGGGAGGGGGCATGGCATGAGATACAAGAAGGTAGGGCTGACCGACCTTAAGGTTTAAGTCTGCTTAAGGTTTAAGTCTGCTGTCACTGTTTAGTCATACTTTCCCCTTTGTCCTCCTCCTCCACCTTTCTCTGGCACATCACCAGCCTCATCGTAAGGAATGCCATTCATCTGGAAATGGCACTGCTGATTTTCTGCCCCTCCTTCCTCAATAACCCAGCCACACCAGTCAAATAACAGCATATCAGGAGACATTCAAAGACTGGGGGAGCAGTTCAAATGGTAGATACCACCAGCAAAGCTGTGAACGTGGTGATGCCCAAATGAAGGGGCATCTTGGGTCAGTAATTAGGAAAGAAAAGGGCTTGTTGGCTGGTTTAATGTCCAATAAATGGTTTCACATTACAGATGACCTGAATTACAGACTGACGCTTAACAGCCTTGTTGGGAGGTCCAAGGTTCAATTATGACCTGAAAATAATTTTAGCACACTGGCAACATGACCTGATCTGAGTCATTGTCCTAATGCAAATGGGTAAAAAGTGTAAATGGACAAAGCTGCTCAGCACCATCATCTTCCAAAAGCAGCTTACTTGATACCTGAACAGAGCTAGAAAAGCAGTGATGCAAATTCATATTTTCCAGTAGTACATTCTTATATATTTATTAGTTTTCCAGTGACGAGCGCATTTTCCAGAATAAATGAAACCCATACTGTTATGGAATAGGGAACATTGTCTACAATGTATTGACTTTTATAAGGCAAATATCAGATTGGATAACTCTTTACTACAAATCCACTGCCAGGAGCTACTTTTACCAGTGATGAAGACAGCTGAATTTGTTGCTTTCTACAGTATTTCAATGCCACCAAGGAGTGGTATCTTCCCAGACTAGCTAGGATGATACCAATTTAGCCAAGAATCCAGTGTATTTGAGATGAGGTTTAGTTTTAACTGAGTTTGCTGCTGCATCTTTCTCTACTATGTAGCTTTTAAATATTCTGCCCCTCTCATGTACTACCCATAATGGAGAAAATTAATTGCTGGAAACAGGCATAACTGAGCAGCAGCAGCTGAAGCTGTTGTTAGTATTGACAGCATGGCCTCTTCTGCACTTAACAGACTTATACTTTGATTGAGGCCAAACAAACTAATTTGGATTTGAGCAAGGACTTTAACAGTTCTTGATAGAACAGCTTCAACTTTCACCTAAAATTTGCTGAAGTGTCATTAAAAATTCATTTAGAATACATATGTGTTTATCAATAACCTGTACGTCCTAGTTTAATCTCTCCCAAAGAGGTAGGGGATATATTACTCACTCACTGTGATTGACCCCTGCTGCAGTTTTAGGGACGTCAAAAGACTTGGACAAGTTGACGTAGTAGGTTATTTCCTTTTCCCATACACTAATGTCTGATGATAATTGCTTCTATTCTTGCAATCTTCTCTGATTCCCCAACTACTGTTTCTATTTACTGCCAAAGCTGCTGTATTGCAAAACTCAGAGAATCCTTTTCACCCACATTTACTCCCTGGCAGGAGTAAACGAAGTCAACTGAATCTTTTTTCTCCATTATCTTTTTACAAAGAAACAAATCTGTCCTTTGTCACTAAAAGCTGGATCCAAGGGGCAATAACTGAGAGATGACCTTAGAGCCAGGTTTCTGGTTTGAAATGCCTTCAAAATGTCGCTTTTCCAAGTCACTGAATGATTGCCAGTTACAGACAGACACATCTTGAGCTGCATGCCGCCTGCACAACTTTCCTTCCATTGACTTCGTCAGCAGCAACTCTCCTCCCGTGGGGAGCATCTGGTGTGTGCTTTCCAAAAAAGATTCCTCACGCAGTCAGCATGTACATTTCCAATTAACCCTTTAGAAGAAGCAGGTGTGTCTGAAACCAAGCTGGTGCTGAAAGCTCAACCAACACCCCTTCAGTCAAGTCACACTGCAGTAACACCATCTAACTGTAACCCTAACCCTAACCCTCCCAAGACATACAGCTTTGACTGTCTCAGCTTCAAAATTTGTCCTTGTTTCTGATGATATAAATGGCTAACTGGTACAGCTCTTGATTTAGACCCAAAATTAGGCACGGTGGCTTACATTACAAGATACCTGTTCACTCTGTAGGTAGTTTAAAGCATTTTCTTTTCTGACTGGTGGTAGGCAACATATCCAAATTATAAATTAATAGCCAGATCAGGTGCAAAGCGAAATAATCACATTTACTCCAAGGACTGGTCATACATTTCTACATACAAGTTAGTGCTTAGATAGGAGTTACTATATTTAAAGATTGTATTTAAAATACAAATACTTGTTAATATTAAGACATATACGAAAGAGCAATTGTTTTAAATAAATATTCCCCTCAAGTTCAGCCTTTCAGAAAAGCCTGAAATAGATACCAAGTAATCAGCAACAGCAGCAATAACATCATCCTTTCTCATTGCTCTGAGGCCTCGTCTATACATGTATTTTGTCAGATTGCAGCAAAATACAACAAAGAGAGGTTTTTTAAATTTATTTTTGAAAACAAAACTGTTAAGACATGAAAATTGAAGAAACACCATACTAGACATTAGGGCAGCCACAACAGTGGGCACAAGAAACAAAAGCAAAAGGAATATATATGTTAAACTTGCTTATAATATTTTAATCTTCAAGACTAACCTACACTGGTTTAAAGAAAAAGTATTATCATAAAAAGGAAGTATTTTCCAGTATCATAGAGCATAACTGTTGTACTAGGTTCTGGGTCACTAATTTTGAGCTAATTAGGTGTATGTGCAAACTGCAGTTCAAGATGACAGGCATAGACAGCCTAGTGTGGTGATGGGTGACAGGGCAGCTCCATCAGCAGAGGCAGCCTCTTGCTTTGCACCTTTCCTCCTGCCCCTGGAGCAGCCTCAGGTCATTATAAAGCTTTTTTTCTCTGATCCACCTGCTGTTAGCAGCCAACATCAACTTTCCAGCTCTGCAGCTTTCTGTCTTTGCTTCCTGAAAGGTATTTGCTGAGAAGAGCTGCCTAAAAAATGTTCACTATGTTCAATAATAGCTGTTTTAGGAGTAGGTGAGTAAAGAGATCTTCCAGCCTCTCTGATGCCCATTCCCTTGAACAGGTGTGAGGTGAACTGAAGATGAGAAAACTCATTTTGTGAAATAGCCTAGAATTAACTACACATTTAAAGAAACAAGGAAATACACCCTGGCTTAGGCTTAGCTCTATCATACATGAAGGCTGGCACACTTCTGTTACTAAAAGGGAAGTTACATTGCTATATCTTTCTTGCTTTTCAACTTAAAATGAGGCCTGCCGCTCCAAAGACAATTCTGATCCAAACTGACTGCAAGATTTTGCAAAAAGACGATGGTTGGTGGAAGAGCTGGCATTTATAAATGTCAGCATAACAGAAATTTTGACTTTTCTGTCCAAAATATCCTTCTCAGTTCTTTACTCTGGGAAAATATGAAGCAATTCAATGAGGTTACAGTGATGCTTCAGTTTACTGGAAAAAAAAAAAAAAAAGTTTTTTTTTTAATTCTTTCCACAGTTCCATTAAATATTTTCTTCACAGAAGAATTTGCTGGAATAGTTAATGTGGAATAAAATATTCCACAGCACCCGGTCCAATATAGAAATATTCAGATGCTGGTACACAGTTTTCTTTCCCTTACTTAGTTTAGCCCATTCAGAGACTTTCATTTGGCATAAGGTTCCAGGAACATTCAGGAATCACTTCAAATTTTAAAGAAATCTGAGCTAACTGCAGAGCAATTTCCTAACGCTAGGTCTTATTTTATTGCCATACGTTACTGAAAGGAGATGGAAAATAGAGATGTACAAAATCCCCAAGCAACATCAGAACAGCTTTCAAAAGCAATTTTGGCTTCTCTAGGCTCCTGCTGCCTTTGGTAGCGAGTGCTTAAGAGAAATCCCATTACTGCATTGGATAACTTTCCCTTTCAGAGATTCATTTCCCACAGAAAAGCCCATGGGAACAAGATGATAAGCAGAAAGACCTGGATTGTGAAATCGGATCCACACTCATTTCCCCACCAGGCCGGGAGCTGGTGGACGGTCCGTTCTCAGGAAGGACTTCACACTTTGTTCCCTAGCAGCCAGTTTTGAGGTGATTTAATACTTTAAGCTGAGATAAAAAGGCAGCAGAGGGGCCTGTTTATAATTTTGCAAATAGAGCAGAGAGTTAAAAAAAACCAAATCAAATCGAAAAGTCCTCCCTGCTTCATGCAGTACGGGAAGCATCTGGCACCCAACTGCATCTGCTAAGAGGCAGACTTAAAACAAACAAGTGGAAGTGCGTCCTTGCACACTCTGTAATTACACTCTGGATCATCCGGAGACCAAAAGTATCAACAGCCTTAATATATGACTAGCTAAAATAAAAATTAAATAAATAAATTGGGCTGAGTGATTATTAGAGCTGA
>JAVHNF010026879.1:0-14831 GCA_034783455.1 Micropsitta finschii | reverse complement strand
GGGTTATATTTCCCTTTTTCCAGTCGTCGGGAACTTCACCTGACTGCCATGATTTTTCAAATATGATGGACAGTGGCTTAGCAACTTCATTTGCCAGCTCCTTTAGGACCAGTGGATGGATTTCATCGGGTCCCATGGACTTGTGCACATTTAGGTTTTTCAGATGGTCTCGAACCAGATCCTCTCCTACAGTTGGCCTAGGGTCTTCATTCTCACAGTCCCTGCGTCTGCCTTCCAAGACTTGGGTGGTGTGATCAGAGCCTTTGCCAGTGAAGACTGAGGCAAAGCAGTCATTAAGAAACTCAGCTTTCTCCAAATCCAGGGTAGCCACTTCTCCTGATAGCTTCCAAAAGGTCCTACGTTGTCCCTAGTCTCTCTTTTATTCACGACATAAAAATATCCAGAGGAAAACAAAAAGCAACAGATCTTTCAGCTCAACCTCAATTAAAAAGTATGATTCCTGAATAAATATTAAGGACTAAGATAAAAGTGTCTGCAGACTAGTGAAAATTCATGAAAGAAGACATGAATAATAAATACGCGATTAACATAAGGAAATAAGAATAGGATATTCAAGATTATATCAGCACATACCATAAGTATTCGATAAAAGGTTTTAAAAGAATCTCTGCAGATAAATAAGAACATATGAAAATCTTTGTGCCTCTCATGTCCTCTTGCCAGCAGTGGCTCTGAGTATTTAGACAACAGAAAGAAAACTGCAGTGTTCTGTTTGCATCTCAGTGGCTTGCTGATCTAGTCAAAGTCTCTACACATTTAGCATCCTAAATCCATTTCTTTTATACAGATAGGACCTTTTCCTTCTGTAGGCATGCAATTTTTTATTTTCACCATGCCTTCTGATGAAGAATTCTACCCTTCAGAAGAATATTATTTTCTTTGTTTTGATCTGGCTTCAGTTATTAGTTTCTGACCTGGAAGAAATATTAAATTCTCAATCCCTATCCACTCCATCATATCTTTCCTCTTTGATGGGCTCTAGAAAAGAACTGCTAATGAGCCTGAGGTTGCTTTATTCCAGCTTACAAAATTTTTTGTGGTAAATTAGGGAATATGCAGCTGACTTGGAAAATGTAAATATTTTCTTTCCTATTCTTGTTTGGGATCTTACTGTGAAGTCACTAACATTACATTACATCAGCTGTCTGAGTTGCATTTGCTATTTCCCCAAGAAAGAGACAAGCAAAATCATTGTTTACCTTTCTTAGTATCACCACAGTTATACATAATTCTCTGAAACTATCAGCACTGAATTAGAAAACTAGTGCTCATGGTTGCAAAGAACATCCTAGAAATGTTGCTAAACTCACAATGTGGTCACATCTTTGAGTGTGAAGGCAGAATAATAACTCCTAGAAACTGAAATCAAAGTTCAATCTCGTGCGGCTGTGCATTTCTAAAATCACTGCAATGCTAGCAAACGTGACCTTGTCTTGCAGTAGAAAGAAAAGTATACAGAGTTTCTATGTTTTGGGACAAAGACCGCCTTCTTCCCAGTCTGTGTTGTCAAAGAAAGGCTGCTGTGCTGGGAAGGGGTCTTATCCAGTCCCCTTCTCAAGATCACCCATGCGTTGGCCATGTCATTGAACAGAGTAGTACTATGTGTTTCTACTCACTGCCTTTCTGGTGTTGAATGTAAAACACAGTTTACATTTACAGGTACAGCGTACTAAATGTAAAGCATGTTTAGTTCAGTGCTCTAGAGTGCAATTTGGCAGGCAGTGATGTATTTTAAATGCTGAAATACATACTCCTTTTTCTTTTTACTGGTTGATATTCAAAGAAATAGCAATCTTGGAAGTATCAGGAACTGAAGATCGCTTTTAAGAACAGGGCACATAGAAAAAGCTGCATCAAAATTTGGTTTTAGAAATAAAAAGGTGGAGGCTTGTGCTTTTTAGGGGATTTTCTGACTCCCCTGTATGACAGATGCTTGATTTTTTTCTGTGGTATTTTGTGAGGGTGTTTTTAGTATAACTGATATCAAGTAAGGAATATAAAAAGACTTTAAGCATAGAAAGGAATTTTATTTCAGATCCACTTTTTTAAAGGAAGTCTGTTACTCGCATGTTAGAATTCATACTTGCAGACTAGGGCTTGAACTGAATTAGGAGAATTGCACATAAACCCACTGTTGAAATACATCTTGATGAGAGCTTCATGCTGTGGATGTTGTGATGTTTTCAGAGAGTGACTATGTTATTCTCAAAGTGATGCACTTTGAAATACGCTGGCTAGGCCTATGAACCTGAGTCAGTGGAATACCAAATGATGTTGAACAGCATGTAACAGTCATTGCAGCAATCACGAACTGGAAAGTGCAGCTGCTCTTAAGTTAGAACAGCAAAAGGGCTTTCTCTTTTGTCAGTAAGGAAAGATGCTGTAGCATTTGTTTTCATTTGGGAATCTGTTCAAGTATTTCCTTCAATTAATATTATAGTTCTACATTAAAAATTGTAATAGAAGTCATGTTTTTTAATGAATTAATTTTTATACTGCATGCAGTAATTAACAAATTTCACTTTGGCAAGCAAAAGGGAGCAGAACCAGCAGTTCATGCCAGCTGCAGTGGCAGTATTTAACTAGAGATGATTACTGTTCAACTGCATCAAAATATTCATCAGCACTGAAGGATGTGATCTGAATCTGAACTTATGGCTCTGGGCCTGTGTTGCCACCTCTTCTGAATT
Organism: Micropsitta finschii; assembly: GCA_034783455.1. Lineage (NCBI taxonomy): Eukaryota > Metazoa > Chordata > Aves > Psittaciformes > Psittacidae > Micropsitta > Micropsitta finschii. The sequence continues at coordinate 12,120 of JAVHNF010026879.1, read as the reverse complement.
TTCTTTCCATAAAGTTAGCTATGGTAAACTAGAAGGAGAGCAAAAAAAATGCTCAATTGTCATTCAGACTTAAATGTATTTAAATGAATGGGACTTTAGGACTTTGCTGAAGGGAAGGGTCAGCAAATGAATCAGAAAACAAATAGAAGGCGAAAGAAAAGTAACAATGAATTTGAGATGAAATAAAAGTGACAGGAAGAATTGGTAACTTCAAAATTACGTATTTTTCTTCAGAAGCGTTTGCAAAACATGATGGATCAGCATTTGTTCACCATTCAGTCCCCAGGCCGTGGAACCAGTGGTGTGCAACACTCAGAATGAGTCTGATTAAGTTTCATGTAAAGGAATTCCTCTGTGAATGTCTTTTGTGTTGCCTTCACACCTGCTGAGCTAGGAGAAACATAACAGCTCCTTTCACTGCTCCAGTTAAAGCCTGTCACAAGGCTGACATCATTGCTACCACAGACATTTTAACTTCAGGCTCTGGAGCCAGCCTTTCAAACTCTGACAGAGGAATATCTGAACATCTCTAACTGATAGTGTTAATTAACTGGCCAGGTTCAGTTTGCAGGTATATAGTAGGTTATACAGCTCCTTCAGGAACAGTGCCTGTCAGCTAAGTATTGTTAGCCATTTATTCTTCAAACAGAGATGTGTTTCTTGTGAAAAGTGACTTCATGCTAGTCTGAGCCCTAGCTGAACTTCAGCAATACCTCTGGGATTTGAGTCTCAAAGACAGGGTATGCAAAGCTTTGGCTTCTTCTCAAATCCCCAAACAAAGAACTCCACAGATGGCCCTAGGGAAGCATGAGTTTTCAACTTTTTGAGTAAGCAAGAGAAAAAAAAACTCATTAAGTGAGACTTATGAGTACAGATCAACAACAGCGTATTATTCTTGGCTCTCAAGACATCTTTGTTCATTGTTGCCATTGAAACTGTGCAAAATAGGAAGAAGACTGTGTGAGAAGGAAGAAGGAGAAGTTGAAGAGTGAAGTGGGGGTGGGGAAACCCCATTACCTCTTGTCTAAACTACAACTTTCAGCAGAGTAGAAAATGTACTTTCTTAATTCTGGCATTTCTTCTTCATGGTGTTTTTTGTCTATGTGTGTGTGAGAATACCAGTTCTGAGAGTTGTCATTATGACTTTTTATCATCATGAAGAATTCATTTCCATAAAACAAAAAACTTGGATCACATGGGGAACAGGGACTTGCTTAATTACATGGTAAGTAAATGAAAGCAGCAAATGGGTTTAACAGGAATAGTGAACTGTGCCAGGAGAAAAATTCCAAACAATCAATCAGTCCCTTTCCTAATAGAAGGACATGGCTTCCAGCTCAGATTTTGACTGGTGTGGGGGCAAGGCAATATTGGCAGTGGCTATAATAGAATTCAAACCGTACTTTTGTCCTGTACAACAAAGCATTATTAAATAGACTAATCAAGTATTTTAAACAAATCTCTATAAAAGAGCAATAATCTGTCAAATCGAAACCACTGTGTGCTTTTATTGGGGATATTCCTACGAGAGGTGGATTCTTCTTTGGCCTCAGTTCATTAGAGAGTCAACGGGAATTTATTTTCATTTTGTTTAATGTGAATTAGTCATTAGCGAGCAGGAAGAAGAGTCTGGTTTCATACACTGCCTTATGGGATTTGTGCACACTCATTCGCCTTGTGTGTGACAGCAATATCCAGAAGTTGGTCATTTTTTTTGTAACAGTTCAAAGATTTCCAGAATTAGAAGGGAGGGAAAAACTCTATGAACTTTTGTGTGCTTCTGGGACCAAGAGATGCTGTGTATATTGATTTTCTTCACTGCAGATACTTGTTTTAACACATCGTGCAAAACCCTTCTTGTTGCATCACACAGAGTGTGATTGTGACTAAGGGGACTCCACTTACTCCCTTGCTGGGCTTCCTGTAACTGTCACTACTGGAACTTCCTGTAACACCCAGACATGCAATAATGTATACAACATCCTAATATTGGGTGCAAAAGCAATCCTTGCTTTCAGGACTGGTATCCAAAAGCCATCGGTTGCTCCCTTCCCTACCCCTTCTCCATTAAAACATTTTCTTTTCCTTTCCTAGCAAACCCCAAAATGATAGAGAAACATGAATTAAAAAGAAGACAGGCGAAGTTTATGACCTGGCTACACAGTGAATATTTCTGGCAGAATTTCTCTTACCTCCCTGCTTCTGAAGAGTTCTGAGCATTTTATACTGAGCTATGCTTTGTTCATGGAATATATGTGTTTCTTTCCCAGTTACACTGCATTTGGCATCCTTAATAAGTATACCCTGTTGTGGATAGTATCAGAAACACATACATAGTTCAGAAATGATAACAAAACCCCCTGAAATAGAAAATTCTCTTTGATCAACTATTTTTTGAAGAGTGCTTTCTCCTGCTTGCTTCCATTTTGCTCCCACAGTGGCTGTCAAAGTCAGATGCCAGTTTCCTTACTGAAGCATTTAAAGTCTGAGCATTGTGACTTTGCTTGACTGTACTGAAAACCAGCAGAGTCAGAGATCTTTCTTCTACACAACTGTGTACCAAAAATTTGCCTGAACTGAAGTTGAGCTCCCAAATTCAGTTACTCTGAGTTTAAGCATTGAAGTTAGATCACCTGTTGAGCACAAGTGATTGCATTCAAATGTATGAAATCACATTTTCCATATTCCATTGAAAAGCTTATGAGTTTTCTGTGATACTTCTATTATCTGATTATAGGAAATGGCACAAACAAAAAAGCCACAAAATCTTGAGTATCAATGTTTTCTGAGGCTTCTATGCAAACAGAAAATGCTAATCCTGAACAAATAGAGGTTCTCATGTGTTAGGCTAGACCATGCTGATATTGGTCTAGCTCCACCATAAAGCTGATTTCAGACTGCTTAGCTGGGTCCCTTCCTGGAGTCTAGTTCCATGTCTTCTACAAATAAATGACTTTTCTTTAGAGGTAAAGTTAGGATTCAGAGGTAAAGTTAGGATTCAGAGGTAAAGATTTAGATGTATAGTTTGGATACAGTTAAGACTACAACTTCCAAAAGCGAGGCACAGGAGTTTCAGTAGGAATGAAGCATACCATCCTTACAACAGGGCACAAATGTGAATATTATTTTATCAAAAATTATCAGAAAAAGGAGCAGTGATAAGATAAGAACTTATTGTGAGCAGACTTGTGGTATATGAAATCCATCTGTTAGGTGCTCATCAGCTGAAACTGAATTTCTTAACTTTCATCCTACATGACATGCATTTGACTCCCAAGATGCTTTAGCTTGCCTTCCATGCTGGTCACTCAGAAGTCATAATTTGAGATTATAGCAGGGCTGTGCTGGATGGGCAGCTGCTTCTAAATCTTTCCCACAAGAGGGATTTTCCCAGGGTCAAAAGCTTGCCATGAGCCTTTGCTTCTGTCTGGAGCTGGAGGTCATGGAAAACCCTGAAAGTGTGGTAGATGTGAGGCAAGCAGCTGCCCAAATTATATATCACATCTTTCTGAAGACTTGCTGGAGTTGAAGAGCTAATAGAAATTTGGGATGGGGAGGAGAAGTGCTGTGCCTGTTGGTAGGGCCTTGAAGGGCCAGTTGCCTAAAAGCAACGCAGAGGGCAAGTGGTGCATGACCCAGTCCGGGCTGGGTTTAGTATGCAATGCTAGCCAGAGAGCCCAGAGGTGAGCAGGGTATCTGAAGTAAATTGAAAGCGTTAAGTGACACAAGCAGTTATGCGTTTCACCTCTTAACTCCTGTTTCAGTTGCAGCTTAAGACCTTAAACAGGGGTCAGAAACAGAAATATTATCTTAATTATCTCAAATCCAAAAAGTCTGGTGGATACAGAACTAAAGTTTTTTACTGGAGATGATGGAAGTAAAGCTTCACATCCAAGCTTTTAAAACTCTTCAAGCTACATCTGAAAGCTGGAATGTGGCTTCTGTTTTGAATAATTCCCTTCCCTTCCAATAAACCCCAAGCCTGTGGTCCAATAATCTGCTACAACAGGGCCCTTTGCTAGTTAACAGAAGAGTTCCCAGTGCTCCGTGGATCCTTGCTGTCATGTAGTCTTAGAGCTGATGTGAATAGGCATGACTGTTACGATTCACTAAGACACTGATTTACTGTAAGGTTAAAATGCAGTGAATGTCTCCATGTAAAGTAGCTATCAATATATCCTGTAGTGCAATTCAGTGCAATTTCATAGATGAAAGCAGATATGAGTTTAAGCAAAATCTGATCTGATTATAAGATTCTGTTTAACCGCTTCAGTGCTCCTATGGATGGTGTATGTCTGTGCTCTGTTGAAATTAATTGGACAGTCTCACATATCAACATTTCTGGGACTAAAAGAACACAATTGAGTTGAATGCCGTAGTGGAAAAGCATTAATGGCAATTAGCATTTTAATCTGACTGCTATAACATTGCTTTGCTGTTTGACCATTGATTGCTGGTCTGATAACTACAGCATTCAAACCCCAAAGACATTCTGCACCTGTTGATCTCAGGACAATGGAAGCCCTTAGTAATTCCAGCCTGATGCCAAAACACAAGAACTACAGTGTGTGCAAGCAGCATTCAGCAGAGATCAGTGCTGCTCAGCAGCCAGGCAAGGCCTTGACTCCAGAGGTGACGCTCTGGTTTCAGTGGTGTAAGCAAATACAACAAAGCAGTACGGTGTGCTCATAGACTTGAAACTGGAGAAGAGAAAAATCATTGTGAAGGCCAGGATTATAAACCTGATATAAGTGCTGTAACGGGGGCACTGACAGTGTAATTAGATGCTGGACAACTGGGCTAACGTTTTGTTCATGTAGTGTTTTCACTTCAGAGCCATTTATTTAAGTATGAAGTATAAACAAAGAAGTGTACTTTTGCCTTCCTGCAGTCTAGTGCTACTGATATGTACTGTATTGGTCAACAAACTACTTCCTGTCACAGTGCTACTATAGTATTCATTCTCACTTCTTACTTGCAGTCATATTTAACACATCTAATTTATAAGGAAAGACTGAAAATTCCTCTTTGACTAAAATAAGTTTCTTAAAAAACAAAATTCCTTTGGAAAACAAAATTTCAGTTAAATAAAGTGAAATTTGCATTTTTCTTTATTTATTTTATAATTATTTTCTGGTAGAAAATCCAGGTAGTATTTATTTTTCTGTTTTGTACTCTGAATGTGACAGATGATAGACAGTCATAGTGACAGAGATGATCGTTGGATTTTTAACACAAACCACCCTTTTTTTCCATGATGGAAATAGGTGAAAAATAAGATGCTCCTTGGCATTTATGTTGATCATGGGTTAGAAAGGTAAGAGTGAATTTATTGCTTTGCAAAGAAGTTTGAAGTCCAGATATGCAACACTATAAGGAATACAGGTAGGATTATAGGTGCCTGTGGTGCATAGAGATACTTTAGGGTGGTTTATTATAATACCTTTTAATGTTGTTATTATTTTTCTTTGCTAGGATAGAGAAAAAGACAGCGTCTTTATATGTACAGCCAATAACAAGAGCTTTTTACATCAGATATCTTAATCTGCAAGTCTTTGCATTGTTAGAATTACTTTTATGAAAATTGAGGGTTCTGTAAACAAGTAGAATCACAGAATCATAGAAGTAGATAAAAAACAGTAAAAATGGCCTTTGCCGTATGTTTGGCAATAGTTAAATTTCTAATTTTGGGAAAAAAAAGCATGCAAAAAGCATATTCAGTTCTACTTCTTTTACTCTGAAAAGCTGTTTGTCTGAAACAAAGTAGATCACCAGGCTTCTATTGTCCCAGTTCAGTGCATGTCGCCTGAGCTTTTCAGCATGTTACATTATGTGTCTTCATCCTTGGCATAACTGCTTAGTTATCTTTTTTTTTTAAGTTATGCTTAGTTGTCTTTTTTTTTTCCTCTTTTTTTCCATCTTTTCCCGTGCTCCTGACAGTCAACATGGCATGCAGAGCCTCCCTTCTTGCGTCATTGTGCGCCATTTATCTACTTGTCATTTGCAATCTTCATTCATTTTGTTCCCAGCTTGCCTGCCCAGAATCATGTTTCTTTGAGTGCCTTAATTTTACATGTTCCGTCAGTGTCATTGACTCTTCTGCATTCATTCTCATGTGAGCTAAGCGCTCTTAATTTTATCCTGTATGTCCTTTTGCCTTCACATCCATTCATCTGTGGTCTCCTTCCTTTTTCCATTTATTGTGATTTACATCACTCTGTTAATGTCCACCACCTGCTGGCAATAAACTGTAAAGCAAGAAGGCTGAGAACATTGTGGTTTTTAATTTAAGCCTGGATCAGAGTTCAGTCTTGATTGGGAATCTATCTTCTGTTCAAACCACAACACCCCTAGTTGAGAGCATAGGGCTGGACAAGAGTTGCACTGGCTGACTTTCATGTGCAGCTAATTTCAACTGTGAGCAAGGCTCCACAGACAGAATTGTAAAGCAGCTACCTCCCTGACATCCTGAGCTAGTGGCCTAGAGCAGCCTGGTCTCCAAGGAGGAATAGCATCCAGTGGTGGGTTGCTGTTTCAGCTGCTAAATAGCGGAGAGAGCTTTAGCATAGGTATTACTTCAGAGGTAAAAGCAGAGGGTTGGTAGGTTTTCTGGACCAGACTCTGGACTTAGGACTTACTGCACTCTGTTCCGAATATCACAGTAACAGCCAGCCAGGTCAAATGGGCTTGAAAGGCGTACTCATTGTTATCTCTGAGGATGTTCAAATGCAAGATCCTTGACTGCACAAGTTGGAGCTGCACTCTTACTCAGAAGTCTGTCTGTATATTACTAACTTGGACTGAACTGTAGTTAACTGTGCTAGACGCTGCATAAGCATATATGAAAACATGGTTCTTTTTCCTGATTAATGCACTGAAGATTAAATTGGAGGAGTGCTGTTTCAGTTCATTTTGTGAGCTTATGCAGAAAACATTGCTAAAGCATGTGAATTCTTTCAGCAGGTAAGTCTTTATTAGTTCACTGGTTTATGCCTTTAAAACTCAAAAAATATGGTATAAACTCTGGTGATGTGTATGAAATCTGAAGAGACTTTACTGTTTCTTGATTATTTGCTAAGTATTCAGATCTTAGAAATTAATATTATCATGCCTAAGGTTGTTTCTAAGTCAAATGTGCAGTGATTGGCTGTAGTTATTTCTAAAATTGACTGTCTTTAGGTCTTTGGTTCAAGAAATTAGTCTGGTTTTGCAGGGAGTAGTCTTGTGCTTCTAACCCATGAACATCAGCACTGAGCAATAGCATGGTTGTTTCTGGCAAATACTAATGCATTCAGAATTACAAAGCAATCAACTATATTATCTCTTAAAATAGTTTCTTAGGGATAATCCTTTTTATTTCTTTTGAGATGAAATTTGCACAAAGTGTATTGTTCATTCATTGTTCAAAACATACAGGTACAATGAGCAGAAGATTCTTGAGTACAGAGATTGGTTCAAAGCAGAAGTCATTTGAGTTTATATAAACACCACATCAAAAGAGGAAAAAAAAAAGAAGTCATAAACCTCTGGGAAGTAAAGTTTCTGTGGTTTGCACAGCTGTTAACTGGGATGCAAGTTAGGTTGAGTGGCCTGAAGCCATTCCTCAGCTGCTGCTGCTGCTGTCTTGGAAAGAGAGGAATGAATCTTTTCATTATCTACCTTTGAGCAGTTTTGAGAGGGGCAATGGGAGCACCATTTCCAGCTGAGCCTTATGTTCAGATTGCTAACTGAAGAGAGATTTGGGTGTAGATTTCAAATGCATGTACACTGTTATGTATTCTATTTTGACATCTCTTTATATGAACCAGTTCTAATGCCATCTGATAGGCAAAGAGAATACATCCTGCTTTCTCTGTGTTTTCTCTAAGGCAGAACCTAATATTATTTGCTTTGCAATACAAGACTTAATATATAGATGAAACTGATTTCATTTGAGGGCTTTTCTTTTTCTATCTGAAACTGTAAATGCAAAAGATAAGCTATGTCTTATATTCTGAATATAGATAATTTTAAAACAAAATAAATGACTTGATTTCTCCTATGTAGTTCAATATTAGTGAAACATAAATTCATTGGAGTGATCCACAGAACAGACCACCAGGCCACCACACATCACGAAGAAATGTTCCTTAAAGAGTTTGGAATGACACCTGGAAATACCCTGCACCACCAATAAAGGCATAGGGACTCAAGGTCTCCAAGATCTACAGTAGGATGCTCCATTGTTCAGTCCTGGTGCTGCTTGGCTGCTCTGTGACAGAACAGTAAATGGTTGCAACATATTCCTAACATGGTAATCATGGAGGAATTCAACTTTACATCTTGACATGTATTAGATAGAAATAACCCAAACAGTTTGAAAACTTAGGTTACCTGCTGACATACGAGTACAGTGTTGGGAATTACAGACTTGGGAATCTAGGGAGGCATGGAAAGGAGCTGTTCTCATAGGGCTGGTGGATCATGGTTATCCAGAACAAATATTTCACAAATTATTTTTGTTCTTGTTGTTCTTGTTGTTTTAAATATTAATCAGTAAATATTAACCACTAAATCCTTAGAGCCTGGTCCTTAGTTAACAACGGACAGTATGAGGGGCTTGTGAACAGTGTTCAGACAAGTTTACTTCCTGCTTGGCGTATTCAAATGACAGTGTTTCAAGACAGGAAGAGTGAAATATTTCTGACAAATTGTGGAGAACTTACTGACACTAAACAACTGCTCTAAGAAGTACTGTGAGGTCTGCATAGGGGTTAAGCTGCAAAACCCACAGAGAAAGAAGAAAAGTACCATAAACAAATTACTTGTTATGCTCTGTTCAGTGTCCACTATAAGAAGCTTTTGTAGAACCTGTAATAGCTTCATTTCTCTTCACACCATAGGCACCAAGGGGGTCTTTGCATCCTGCCACAGAAGTGTTGCTATAGAGATGTATGGTGCAACACCTATTATCAATCTCTTTCTTAGGGTCTCCCATGCAGCTGCTACATGGGAAGGGCTTTTCATCTGTGGCAATGTAGTGACCAGCACAGTGAGTAAGTGTGGGCAAGGACAGCAGTTGCTAACAGTGCCTTGCCTGTATGTCATTTTAATCCAGTGTTGTATTGTGAAAAGCAATAGGACAGAGTTTAACTGCTTCATCAACTGTTCTGTAAAAAAAGTAAGGGGTAAGAGTAGATAATGCTGAGAGAGAAAAGTGAGGTGAGAATGATGACCTAGTGATACTGTATCAAACAGGAACGAGACTAACATGAGTATCTTTTGGGAACGACTGAATACATTTTTCTATTGCAGGGAGATGAAAATTGTTTTGTTTGTTCAACTGTGCTGAATAGGTAATACAGTTCTTGGCTTGGTTGTGTTTTGGAAGTTGAAACATCCCAGCCCTTGTTTATGTTTACTCATAATACTTGATTGAAGTAAGCCAGGAAGTGAACCTCTCTTAGAAACTTACATTTCACATCCCAATCTATCATCCTTGGCCTGAGGTAAAACCACTTCAGACAACTCAGTGAAGCCAGGACTGGTCCCATAAATAAAACTTCTAGAGCAGACTGTCTGCATATGAACTAACCACTTAAGTGTTACACTGATCTGTACACCATTTCTTTTATAAGACTTCATCTCTTATGGTTTAGGTCTCACAAAGTGGTGGTGTTTGCTTGGGTTTTTATCATTTTTAGTGTCTTGGGAAATTGATACCAGGAAATAAAAAAATGCCATGGATGAGTTTATGGTCCTTTAAAAAGCATCAAAACTATGCTTGCCATTCAGTTAGTGTGCTGTTGGTGGGTGGAATAAACAACGTGGACCTCACCATACTGAATTCTCCCTGTTTTCTTTTCATTTCCAGAGCTTTTTAGATATTATAAAGCAACTTTTGCTGAATACACCAGTAGGTCATAAAGGCTGTTCTACAAGTGCATTGTTTGTTTGTTCAATTAAGTTTGGATTGATCACAACTCTTTTCATCCCTCTTTTCATGGGACTACATCAGGATTTCTTTTGTTTGCTACTGATAGCATTGGATGAAGTTACCGCATAGTAGATCCTCTGTAAGCAAATCTGTCATTAGCTTTTCAACTGATCATAGATAGTCTAGGGACTCTGTCAAGCTTGTTTGACTCCATTCCTTGATGAGTGATGTATCACTGGCTGCAGGAACCTAACAAAATGTTCACTCTGTCCTCAGTGCATTGTCCAAGGTGGTTTTCAAGGCCTGACTGTCCTACGCTGTATCTCTGGTAATACAGGTTGATACACTCCTATAAGGCTGTGTTGTTTGTGCCTGTTTTTTCAACACAAGCTGTGGCTGGTGCCCTTCTTCCTCCTCTTTCTTCATCAGCCATCACAATGGTGTTTTCGTAAACCTCCATAGTTTTCAGTTTGTTGTCTTTGGCACCCTCCTGTTCTGCATTGACTTTACAACACTTGCAGAAGCCACAGCAGTGTTTCCCACAAAAGGCGAGTGAAGACATAATGATATTGTCCCAGGGCTCTAAGGAGTTCATCCAGGTGGGTAGGAAATCCCAGTTTTGGAGCTTTTCAGGCAATGAATGTGGTCGCCTTTTCTGCATAATATTAATTACAATCACAGCAATAAAAAGAGCACTCAGGGGAAGACAAACACCCAAAAGGACTGCCCAGCCTGCCAGTGACAGACCAAATACAAACAAAGGCAAAAGAAAGAAGCAGACAAGAAGATAAAATATAGAAAACCATCTGTACTTGGCTGTTACGTTTCCCAAGGTCTTGGACATGCGGATTGGCAGCCGGGTGGCAGGTAGCGGGTAAAACAGAATAATCCCAGAGACATTGAAGAAAAAGTGGCACAAGGCAATCTGAAAGCAAGAATGTTTGAGCAGTTCATTAGCTAAAAGGCCTTTAAGTGCTCCTACACACATTATTATAACTTCCAGTTGCACTAAGACTCTAGATTCTCTTCCCTTGCCCCTTACTGTTTTTTTTGTCCTTCATTGAAAGGCCTTTCCCAGAAGGAAGCAAGAACTCAGTAATACCTCACAGATTGTAAAGATCACTGCCTACAAACAGAGGATAACATCTGGACACGAGATAGGCTTAGAGGGTATGGCTTATCTCCCTGCAGATGGAGAAGTCTTAAAATGCAGCTTCCAACTACAAGAAATTAAGTCCATCAGAAATAAAGCTAACAAACCAAACAGCTATCAGGAAACAGTCCTTTGTTATTATTAAGGTATGAGAACCACATGAGAACTGTTCATCATTGGGATATGCATCCATAAGTTATTAATGAAAAGATAGGAAGTGTGAATTAGGTATTGCATACAGGCTATTGAGAAAGTATTAATGGTACAAATATGAATTTTACAGAAATTAGCAAAAAGTTTATAAGAGATTCCTGGAATGTGACTCCATCTGGGCCTTTCACAATAGTTTGATTCACATACTTCAAAACTGTTTTTTTAAACAAGTGTGAAAAGACACCTACTTGCTAAAGCTTACAGAAGTCACTTAGAATAAGCATATATGGAACAAAACAGTGTATTCCCTGCTCACCATAACTTATTTTCATTCCATAACTGTTATCAGAATAAAATGAATATGAAAGTACAGGGGTTTGTTTTTAAAGTACATTATAAAACCAGCAAGTAATCGTGGAATCTGAGCTTGGTCGAGATATAGCATCATCTCATGGTTATATCTGTTCTATCATGCCTGAGGACAATAAAGTGACTTCTGTAATTTTCTTGATTTATTGTGGCTAGTAAAAAACATTCATCCTATTTGCAAAGGAAAACTTTATTATCTTTTCACTCTTTGATGTAGAGGGTTCATTCAAATGTTATCTGCTGGCTGGAATGTTCCTTACTGGGTGGTAAATGGGACCCCAGAGCCAGGCTGCTTACTTTTCAAGCAGTCTGAGGTGCGGAGAGACAAGGAATTCAATAAAACCCACTCAGATTAGATTTCCAATGAGAAAATAGATGCTATGATGCTCCCTGCAACCTCAGGTAGGTTGACATCCTAAGGGTTGTACGGTCCTCACCTAGCTTACAGGAGTCCTTATACACTATGAGCAGAGTTAGGGTCCTGAGGAGGGAACTTGCAGAAATTGGTTACCCTCTTAGGGGACAATGT
>JAVHNF010026877.1:0-14129 GCA_034783455.1 Micropsitta finschii | reverse complement strand
ATTGTAGTTTAATATGCTAATGGAAAGTGGGAAGAATTGAAGTAATTTGCCAATATATCACTAAAATCTCTGTGGCAGGGTAATATGGAAATTTGGACATCATTATTAATTGGAAATATTGTCTAGAATTTATTGGACAATACCATTAAGTGGAAACATTGCTTGAGAATAATAAACTCAAAAAACTGGGTTTATTTTCTCAAATTGTTTCTTAAAAACCATTTCAATTACAAAAAAATTGCATCTGAAAATACCATTAATCACAAGCACAGATTTTCTTTGGTGTTTGAGTCTTTTAAAGTGAAAGAGAAAGAAATTAGACTCAAAGCTTCACTAACTACCAAAATTCATTGTGTTTACTCACATATTATTAGGTACACATTTAGACAAGAGGGAGATGTCTTTCACAATGATTTAATCTATCGCTAACACATTCTGTCCAGGGTTCCACAACAAATCCATCACCATGAAACCAGGTGCTTACTCGTTCCACATCATAACATCCACAGTTTCTCGATTTATTAAGTGATGGTGGTTTAATTTAAGGGGTGTTTTTTAAACTAGTATTGCTAAACCAGTGCAAGACTCCATATGGATAATCTCATATTAGCTTAACCTAAGTATTTTATTTAGCTTCTGTCAATTGGGAAGAAGTTTAAGTAAAATGCAATTGACCAGTCTTAAAATGGAATAAATTTGCTTACAAAAAGGTAAGTTGTGATTTTGCCAAATCGATGTAATTTTCCCTGTGCATAAGCAAAACTCATTTTGTGAGCTACTCTTCTTAGCCCAGAGTTCTCCCTGGATATCCGTCCACTTCTTCATTACACACAGAGCACCAACAGCTTGGAGCAACAGGCAGGTTTCTCTCAGCCACAGGCAGCTTTCTCCCAGGCAACCCCTTCAGTCTTGTTCAGCTCCAAATCCATCACCACTTGCAACAGCCAGTTATTCCAGATTGACCACTGCCCCCATATTCACAGAGTTTACACCCTGAAAGAGGCATGGACTGCATCTGTCTGCCCTCCTGTAGAACACCTCTTCATTTTCACCCTTCTATGCACCTGCTGAGCCCAGCCATTTTGGCTCCAGCCTATGCTCCATCCTGGATGGTCACTTAAGTTCTGCTCCTCTTGATACCTCCTGCTGAGCATGCTGTGTCCTGTGTCATGTCCATCATGACAGAAGAACTCAGAGAGAAAGCATCATTCTGCAAATACTTAGCTTAACTCTACCTGTAGTTTCAGGTGATAATCCTAGGAAGCCATAGACAGGGAAAAAAATGTTTTCCCTTTCCTCCCCAGTTACTTGGAGATACACTGTTAAGTAAATCATTCTTGGCTCTAGATCAGAAGATGGGAAAATAATTATTCTTAACACTGTATTATGTCTACATCAATATAGTACCAGGTAAATTCCTTGCTATCATGAAAGAACTGAAATAAACGAACTGAAACAAATAGATCTGTAATACCCTAATTGCACATTCAAATATAAGGTTGCCAGAATTTAATGAAAATAAGTCCTTGGGATTTTGCCCTTTGAGTACTTCTAGGAAGCAATGGATAATACTAGCAACATGAATGCACCAACTCTCTTTGAAAAGTCTGCCTTGCCTGGCTTTTTTTTTTTTCTGAGACATCATTGCCTGTCATCACTAGATGATGGCACATTGCATGGCTCAGAGCAGTATTGATCTGGTCAGTGCTGGTACAGCAGAAACATCTAGGACAAAAGCACAAAACCTGTGCATGGGACTGAAGCCAGCAGGGCATGCTTCTCACCATGGCAGAGGGGAAGGGAAGGAAGCGGGGGGAATGCAGACAGACTGGGTGCTGATCTTTTTTCCACAGCAGGGGCACAGCAGCTGTGCTTTCCCCAGCATTCCTAAATTCTACACAGAGCTCTGCTTCTTCCAAGCACACCACTATTTAGAGCATCTCTTACAATTCTGCTCCTCATGGCATGGGAAGACAATTCAGCCTCCACCGTTTGGAACTTGACAGGTTGACCATTTCTAATTTTTTTTTTTTTTTTTTCCTACTCAAAAGACAGGGAAAACCACATATCCATAACCCTGAGCTGGTTCTAATATCAGAAAATATTTTGAACCCATATGAAAAAATGAAGAAATATTCCATTCTGAGATCAAATTTAAAAGATTATTGGTGGCTTTAGGGTTTTACCCCTCCCTGCCAAGTCAAAGATTTATAAAATTCAAAGATGTATGATTTTGTTTATTTATTTTAACCTTTAAAAATCTTTTTTCCTTTTTGTATTTCCAATTCAAGAATATTTTTAGAGTTTGGCTTTCAATTCCCATTTAAGGCTGCTTTATTATTTCAGGATATTTTACGGAATCTCAGCTCCTTCACAACTGAATAATATGTCTCTGCCAGCACTGGCTCCAAGGCCAGACTCAGGTATAATTTCACTAACTGTGACCATAACAGAATCTTGCTGCAGAAAAGAGGCCATGCATATGTGCACACAAAGCAAACAAGTATGCTCAGGGAGGAGCTGACTGCCACAGTCTCAGCATACCTGAGATGGAGATGGCAGGTGATGGAGATACACAACCACATTTATTTTCCATGGTGCATTTTGCATCTTTTCAACACCTAACTAGATTGTGAATGGCAGCATTTAGGAGCAGTTTTAAACCAAGGTCATTTTCTGTCCTCTTATAATACCCCACATGTCTCCTTTGATCTCCCTGGATCCCCTTCTCCATTCTGGTGCTGCACCTTACCCATAGGTTCAGATCATTAAATCAGTACCCCAGAAAGGTCATTAGATCATATTTAAACCATACCCATAACAGTTCTAGACAACTTCTAACCATCAGCAAAGACATGCCCCCCCCTGAAGCAGATTTCCTTTGTAAAAATCATATGTTCTGTGACTCCAAAATAACAACTTTCCTTTCATCACAGGAGGAAAGAAAAAACAAGAGGATTAAGCCAATTCTTTTCAAAGATTTTTTTTCCTTTGTTTTCATGGTAATGCTACCATGAAAATCTCCGAGTGCCACTCAACAAGATGCAAGAAAAGCATCTGAATTTGCTTACTTTCACAGTTAGAGTAAGACTCTAGTGTGGAGTCAGCATGCTCCTGCAGCAAAGATTGCTTGACCTGAATGTAATTTAAAGACAGGTGCAAAAAAAGGATATTTGAATTTTTCTAAATATATAGTGATGGAAAGGAAGCCCTTCACAGAAAATACTATTAAACAAGAAAAAAAAATTACAAAAAGGGGGAAAGTAACAAGAAATGGAAAATGTTTTTTAGATGTTATAACCTAATGAGCCAGAAGGCACACAGGGGCTCCCAGCATCTCAGTGTGTCACTGCCGTGGTCATATCGCAAGAAACAGTAATTCAGCCAATGGAGAGGGTTCTGATCATTCCTTCCTGGCCACTCTGCCTAAGCTGACAGAAGAGACTCCCCCAATCTGCAACCAGATGTTGAGAAATACAGTTTCTGCTGAAGGCAAAAGCTCACCCCACAACCACCAGCGGAGCTGTCTTGCTGTACCCTACGCCAAATCCACCCTACAATGAAAGCAGTGAAGCTGCTCACGTGTGCTGTCCCATAGAGGAATTTCTGCCATCTTCAGCAGTTCCCCTGTGCCAGACCTCATCAAGAAAAGTATTTTGTGTGTTGGCTATGCAACATTTCAGTTCAATGGCACATTTGTTTCAAAACCCCTGACTTTGACTACCTGTAAATTGTTCTGCTGACATTTCCCTCGTTCTGCTTCTAACATTGTGCATCTTTCAAATGGGGAATGGCAAAAATAGCAGGGAGTAAATATCGAAAAGCAAACCTTCAATCTTGTCTAAGCCGCAAAACAGAAGCTGCTGACAGAGGCAATTGTTCAAAGGGGATGGGGATTGAAACCCAAGCCTCCAGATAAATTACATATGCAAATACGAGGTGTAAAAAGCCCTGAACAAATATGTAGCACTTCCACCACATCTGCAGCTGCAGGCATTTGAATCAGTTGTAGCTTGCCCTTTGTCTAAGCCTCCACTGACAGTGGGAAAGCTTCCACCTCTGACCCAGGCATACACAAAGCTCTCTCCTTTGACAGATCATGTGGGTATATTCAATGCTTAAAGTCAAATTTCCCTGCTCTCAGCACCCTAAAGGTTAAACCTCAGGCCAAATGTGTTACTTTCTAAATACATTTCACTCAAGTTAGTAACCTTTCACAACAAATAAGGCAACAAAGGGTTCAACTGTCAGTCATGTCATGGGCTATTAGAAAATGTATCAATACAGGGGAATGAACCATCAGGTGACTCTGTTGTAATGCAGCACTGGAGACAGGAAATGTTCTAGGACTGAGAGGACACATAGGAAATTATTAGTGACCACAATATTCCAGCAAGGAAATATCTTATTGTTAATTACAGCTTTTCAAATTACAAAACAAGGACACAGGTCAGCAGCACATGAACTTCCCTAATTTAGCTGACTACAGTAAACCTCTGGGAGCTGAGGATGGCAGCTATTGTTTATCACTCAAGTGCATCTCATCTGTTACCACGAGCACAGGCTGCAGATGCATTTATAGCTCCAGTACTCACAGGTACTGGCTACTGAGGTCTTGGATACAGCCTGGCCTACATTGTACTTAGCTGGACAACCAACCATTTTTTGAGGAAAAACATGTTTTCAATTATTTTGATCAGAATCTCAGTTAACCATCTCCAGAAAAAAACAACAACAAAACCAAAAAGTTAACTACCGGTGGAGGAAAGAATGTCCTCCACTGTTAGACATGACATTAGGAAGCAATTCTTTACCAAGAGGGTGGTCAAACACTGAAACAGATTTCCTAGAAACATGGTCGATGCACCGAGCCTGTCAGTGTTGAAGAAGCAATTAGACACTGCACTTAATAACATGCTTTAGCTTTTGGTCAGACCTTAAGTGGTCAGACAGTTGGACAAGATGAACACTGTAGATCCCTTTTGACTGAAATATTCTATTTTATCCTATTCTATCTTTTCCATCTCTTCCATACCCCACTGGAAGAAAAAACCTCCACAAAGTAGACATTAAGAGATACAACTAACATTAAAGAACCACCAATAATAGCAGAAACCCATAAAGTATCTCTGGATTACCTTTCCAATAGATAGGAAATATGTAGGAACAGATGGCATGGAAAAAACGTGGGTTCACCTAAGAAACTAGTAGTATCTCATGATATTTAAACCGGCATATTGCCTGCTCCACTTCTTTTTCACATTTCAGGAGTATCAGCTGTGCCACAAAGGACTGTAGATAATTAAATATAGAATGCTTCCAGAATTACACAAAATCCTAATGTTCAAGCCAGCTCCCTATCTATCTAAACATGAAACAAAAAGAGGTAAAGAGGATCACACAGCTGCCTGCAGATGCTTCTACAAACTCCAGCCTTTTTGCTAATGCAGCCCCACGAGAACAAGAAGCTAAAGAAGAAAAAATTTAAGCATAAAGTCTGGCAAGGAAAGACAGGAATGTATTTTTTGGAGTATCAGCCTCTTATTTCACTGCACAAGACTGCAAAGTATACGTCTGTAAGATGCCAGGTAGAGCTGTAGAAGGATATTAAAGCTATCTCTGTTAACTTGGATATGGGAAGCAGGGCTGCCAAGTTACCCTCGCATTTGTCCAGAATTAACATTCACCATTTCTTAGGAACGCTACATAACACAAACCAAATGCCACTTCAATGCAATAGAAATTCCTCAAACACCTGTTAATTCAGAGTGAGCTTATGTCCCGCTACTCAGGAACTGGTTAGAATTCTGGAACACATTGTGCAAGGCAAGGCAACCTGCAGGATAGTCAGTGTATATTACCTGAAAGGAGAATTTTGCCTTTTATATTTGCCCTTGCTCTATAATCTTGGGATAGACAAAGAAGATGCTCTCAGGAGCAAAACATTACAGAAAACATTAAAACCATGGTTAGGTAGAAGAAAGGACATTTTTCTGTTTCTTAAAGACAGTGAACAGTTGACCATGAGTTACAAAGTTGAACTGTAACAAGAGTGTTGCATCAAAAAACAACAGAGTTGCACTACCCATGGCAGCTTAAATTATAGCCCTGAGAAAAATACCATTCACACTTTCCTATCTGTGTGAAAGTCTCAGCACTAGCAAAGATGCAAGAAATGAAACGAAGATACCAAAGGGAAGGAACTACAGATGGTAACCTACAACTTAGCATGAGTTAAGCCACCAGGATTCAGCAAATATGGAAGGGGTGTAAGGTCAGCAGTACACTTGGCCACCAGCACAAAGCAGATCACACAAAACCATAGAAAGACGAAAGCACAAGTATAAAAACAGGTGTTTTTATCCTTCTTACACAGTGGCAGTATCCAGCAGATGTCTGCAGAAGTACAGGAGCAGCAAACATAACCTGTGCCAGAAAAACAGCAGTCAGAATCAACACTGACACCTGCTGACACAGGCAGTATCCCAGGCAGCAGAGACCTGATGTTCAAGAACAGCACCAAGTGCTGGCACAGCTGAGACAGTTTCAAGTAGGCACAGCATGCAGAGGTCAGCCAAGACAGTGGGAAAGATATGCTTTTGAATAGGTTGTATGTAAGCAACCTCTGACCCAAGCAGATGGAGATTAATCACTACACTGCTGGCATTTCTGTAACAACCTACTCGTGCCTCAGGCTGGAAGATGAGGGTATATTTGTTTGAGGGCTTTGATATGAGATTGGAGTGTTGTGTGTCAATTATCATCCATCAGCCTCACAGCTGGAGATGTCCAGGTATATTAACTCAGTCCACAACTATGCAGACTAAAGGCACTGAATTCTTTTCTTCATATTGGAGACCAGAGAAAGATGAATTCCTGGTGATTACCACAGTCTGGGGACACAGATGGGAGCTATATGGATAATAGTTTGTTAAACTGAAAACTTAATCTTGTTTCAGACCAGTTAGTGAAAAGGGCTATAAGGTACATAACAGCACTCTCTGCTGAAAATAAGCAGCTAGGATGATACCCACCTGAAGTCTTTGCAGACCAAATTTCTGCCAAAGAAGAGAAAATTTATGTAAATTGCCTGTCTTCTTCCAGGGCTCTGAAATGGTAGAACATTGACTTAATGAACACTGTGGGCACGGCAAAACAGGAATTTTTAGGCCCATATAGTCAGCTAAAGAGCAACATATAAATGCAGAATCATTTTGCCTAGTTCTGAGCATCATTTATATTGTTTGTGGGTTCAACAAATATCTGTAAAAACTGAGCAAGACACACTTTAGTTATTGTATTCCCCCAACCATGAAAGCAGCTTTGGGGTAGATAGGCTTAAATTCACCACATCATGTTGTACAAGGTCCTTGACTGCTCCTAGGGGTCTGAGCAGCTGAGTCAGGATATCTTCATTCTTAGCTAAAGATAAAAAGTATTAACTTAAAGAGCCCACAAAAAAGCCAAGGAAAAAGCTGTGAGTCTATTCCAACCTCAGCATGACTACAAACTAGGAATCTACAAGTAATTCCTTGTGCCAGATCCTTATTAAGGTTTGAGATGTAGTAATTGCATGTGTTTACGCACTGGTTCCAATCCCCCTCCAAACTGAATTCCTCCAATGAGCTACATTGATCGAGAACTATTGCTAGTACCCAACAGCCTCTGCAAACAGCATCCTGGATGCCCAGGCATACCACCATAGCATGCATAGTAAAGTTCTTCAAAAGTCAACCCAATTGCATCACTCTGCACATGAATTAGAGAATATCAAAGAATTCACAAGCTTGGTATTTAGATGTCTTTTTTGCAAAAATACTTTAGCTGTTCAGTAGTGACTTAAGCAACTTAACTCTCTGTCAAGACTTACCCTGATTTTTTAACCAAACAAATTCTGTTGCCAGGATCATTCAGGTTGTAATACAGAAACAAAACAAAAACAAAACAAGAAAGCCAGTAGACCCGTGTCTGCCTTTCCCCTTGGTTTGCAGATGAAAAGAAACAACCCAGCCTTTGAAAACTGAGCACAGATTTGGCCTTTTGAAGTCAATTCCCTTGGCAACCCATGTCGAAGCCAACAGACAGCTGTAATGGTCAAATTCCTGCACCTTTGAATCTGGGCAAGTTTCTCCGCCACCCTGTGTCAAAGGAAAGCATGATGGGCAGCTCCTGCAAAGGGCACACTTCTGCCTTAGGACACACTCACATGCAGAGCCATACACGCCCATAGGCTTCCCACTTCCAGGAGTCTAATTCAGTGAGTGGGATTTATTGCAAGATAATTTATGCCCAGACTCACAGCTCCTTTTGCAGAGCTGTGTGGGAGATGCATCTGCATGAATTTCCAGGACCGTGCTGGTGTTTTCCAGCTTCTCAAAGCACAGGAAGGAGATGCTGCATCTCTTTGTTCTTCAGACAAGCTCTAAAGCAAAAAGCCTGTCTGCTCACGAGCTGAAAATGCACCCCCAAAACCTCTGGTATGATAGAAAAGAATAAAGCCTAAAATAGAAGAAACAAACACAACATGGAAAACTGTGCTGGATGTGCTCTCTTTTAATGCAACAGATTTAATTGAGGATTTTTCACAGCTGAGAATGATCTAGGTAACACAGGTGCGATTACTAATTACTGCATCTTCTTTCTGTGTTGAGCATAATGAGTATACCATTTCATACAAAAGTTACTGATTTTTTTCTTCTTGATTTTAAAACAATCAAGGCAATTAGCGACATCTTGATTTGTTGTTTGGGCAAGGATTTGCTCAGTCACCTAGGTGATTTAATTTTGAAAGTTTACAGTCCTTTAAAGTCTTATAAACCAGCAACGTCTCTTCAATCTAGAAGCTGTGCTTTCTATGAAAATAATCAGCATTACCAAGAAATGCATGTGAACAGGCACAACCTAAACCAAGCAAAAATCCTTGAAACAGGCATTGACTGAAATCACTCATATTGGCTAAATTCACCCTCTGCTGATGCTTCCAGTTTGTCAACCAAATGTAATGGTCATGTTGCCACTTATTCTGCTGCTTCTTCCCTGCAAAGTATCACCAAGGCCCCACACACCAAGATGATACCACCTCCAGAACCACGTAAGTCAGTGCTGGCTGCCAGTATGCAACTACACATGGCATCAAGGGCCGCTGTCCTCCTTTCTGTCCTTGATCATTAATTGTCCAGGACAGCAGCTGCTAAAGTTTATAGAGACAGGCTGAGCTGTTTGTGCACCAGATAAAGCCGCCACCAGCTTCCTACTCTGCTCAAGGAAATGAGAAGCCTGAGAACTGATTGAAGGTGGAAAAAGCAGAAAAGGTGATTTTTCCACACCCCTAGTGGACATATTTGGAAGGAGCAGTATGCTGTATCTGCTAGGTCATAATAAAATTTGCTTTCTGAGCAAATGAGAAAAAACATCAAATTCTCTGATTACAACAGCAAAACTACAGACAGACATGTTGCACAGCTGGTTGTCATATCCATGTATGCGAAGCATAATTCGTAATTTGGATAACAAGGACCCTACTGTCCTCAGCATTGCACAGAAAACCCAGAACACCACAGCCAATGCAGCTCAGTTTATATCACCTCACTCTAAAGCTACAAACATTAACATCAGATGGAGATGCAAGGAAACACAGATACTTGTGACAAGACAGGCATAGGTTCAAGCTGTTAGCAGCAAGGGAGGTCTTTTTGCAGGCAGAACAGCAAAGGCAACTTGCACACTTATTCGCAAACAGCAACAGGAAGGAGAAAGGATGATGGCGTGTGTGCTAGAACACACTAGTTTGAGGGTGAAAGATAGGATTGTTTCACAGAGTTTGGCCCTTACAATGTCATATAAAGCAAGGTTCCTTTCACTACTCAAAGGAGATGTTTTAGTTGTCAATGAGCCACTCAGAACCCCTCAGAGGTACAAACAAGTGAGCAAAATAGTGTTTGACTCTGTAGCTAGCATGCAGGGGGTTCCCCCTGTGCCTTGAAGCACAGTTCAGCCTGACCAGTGCTCATGTCTGATCCTAGGACATCACCTGGGAGCCACAAATCTCAGCCCTGGAGCCTTTAAGGTGAATGGATTGAAAAGCAGTAGCATTTATTGAAGGGTAACACAGCCAAGCCCAAAGAGAAATTATCTGGATATTGTTTGGTCAATACTAGACCCTTATTCATGCTGCCACAGGGCTGTGTCCAGAGTGGTGCCTCCCCACAATGCCAGTCCCCACAAGGAGGACCCTGCCATCTATGAGATGCAGAGGTGGTCCCAGCAGCATCAGCCGCCTGGTGACATCCTGATTCAGAGAAAACTTCAGGAACAAACTTGCCAACAAAGTTTTCAAGTTGACAAGCAGGTATTCTTTATTGTGGTGCCAGAAGACATGGGGGATAGCTCCTCCTAATGTGTCTCTGTATTGCTGCACAAGCCATCCTTATATAGTCCCTGGGCATACATACATATTCATGATGTCATTTAAAAGGATGCAAAAGAAATGATGCTCCAAAAGCAAAAAGCTTCATGAAAGGCTTTTTTTTTGTAATTGGCAAAAGATGCAGCTAACCTAAATGCTTGTCTGCTTCAGTCAGATACAGATTTAAAACTAAGTGACAGGCAGGATAGAAAGTAACTAGAAAAGTGTAATATAATTTAGGTTTTATATGAAGCACATTAAAAAAATCTATTACAAAAGACTTTCGAGCTCCTTCTGCAGTATTTTGCACACTGGCTATGTAATTGGCCAGCTTTACAAGGGACCTGGTGCGAATAGAAAAGCTGTGGCTTTGCTGCTGCTTAACCGAATGATTTATTGTCTTCTGTAAATTGCTGCCATTTTTTCAGCATGCCTGTTTAGATTCCTGAAACTCCAATACAAACTGTGCCTGGAAGTAGCTGTTTATGCATCCCAGTGAGTTACAGACTTCTTTAAGGAGACCTTAAATGTATGAATGAACTTTCCCGCATGAACTCTGACAGCAGGAACTGAAGACAGCACTATATTTCTTTGGAAAGTTCACTTTCCCGTGCTTCTGCATGGGAATGCCTCAGAAACAGTCCCCTGACAGCTTCCCTAAATTGGAAATACAGGGGCAGATGATTTCGAATTTACACTTGGTAGTCAAAATCTGACTCGGGTGAAGTGGAAGTTTTCAGAACCAATATTTTGACCCTCAAAACCATAGGCTGAGATAATTCTGTCACCCAATGAAATACGCTACTTCTTCCTCTATAGAACCACACAGGCTCACAGCCTGAAAGATCAACGTGCAACGGAAATGCAAGAGAAGGTGTAATTAGAAGAGTGCATGTTGTGGTCACAGGCATAGATCTGATGCTTTCTCTATTGCCCCATCTGCACTGGTAGTAGTAACAGTGTTTATGCATTTGTAGCACTCATCAATGACTGCTTTACAACACCTAAGATGTAACTGTGATGACAGAGCAATTTCATAACTCAAGAGCTGACTACTACATCTATGCATCTATGACCACCAAGCTGCCCATCCTGTGTTAGACCACTGTGGGAAACCTCTGGACAGGAAGCCTAAATAGGCAGGAAGTATTGCCTAAAGAATGAGAAAGCACATCACAAAGCTATTGAGGATGACATGAGGCAATAGAACACAGAGCATCCCACATCAAAGTAGTTGAGGGCAGACAAAAGCCTGCAGAACCAGCACAATTAGGGATTGTGGGGGCCAGCGAGTCCCACAGTAAAGCAGCATTAAAACTCATATAAGAATGCAGATGGCATTACCTGCCAGCATAGATATTTTAGGGTTGGTTAGTCATTATTGTTACAAATTATGCATCAGTCATGCCCTGCATGGACAAGATATTTTCCGAGTCATCTACATTAAACACTGACCTATCCACCTTGCTACATACCAACATCTAATAGCTGAAATTAATACACACAGGGCTGTTACGCAGAGAGCTTGATCATAGCCAGTGTAAGCAAGCACTGTGCAAGTCAGAAACCAGAAGACTCATCAGCAGGAGTACTGTGGCAGATTTGCATGTTACAACCTAAATTTTTAGGCAGATAGGAAAAAGCATGTTTAAGCTGCATGCTCTTGTTAGTGATAAAATGACTCATTGTGGTGCTCTCCTGCCCTCCTCCTTTCTAATCCTTCATGCTGGAGTACAAGAAATGCAACATGCAAGAAGGTTGCCTATTGCTGAGGGCTTTGTGCTTCAGCAAAGCTTTGAGTTTGGTGTTAATTCCCTCATATTCTCACTGACTAGGACTTGCAAGGCAGCTGTAACACACAGAGCTCACCTCCATCTGACAATGTGCAATGAACTGGAGTTCCCTCTACTGCAAAAACATTTCCTTCGCCCACAGCTTGACAGGTCAGTGTTTGCTAAACCACCAGCACCAGATGCTTCCAACATCTGAAACTCAAAAGCAACACTTACAGGATCTTAGCGTGGGCTTTGGTGCTGGTCACCAGCGTTAGATACAGCTCATTCTCATAGTGAGGGATGTCATCGCAGTAAACAGCTTCTCCACATGCTTGTTTGGCTGCTGAAACGTGCATCAGTGGCCGGCCCACCATATCTTCAACTGCCTGCCCCCTGGGCACTTCCTGGAGGAAAACACATGGCTGACTGCTACTGCCTAGACTGCAGATACAGAAGCATTGAAGGAAGAGCAAAAAGCACCATGAGAAGTTCCAGTGAGATGGGGAACGAGATAAGGGCTTGTGCCTGTTGGAAAGGAAGGTAAACAAGACCAAGTGGCTACACAGAAGGGGCTGTAAAGAATGAAGTGAAAGGGATTTGGGTTTGGAAACCACCATGGAAATGAAGGGTCTGATGTTACAGCTTGCATAAAAGATTCAAGTTTGGAAGCTAGCTTCTGCTCTCAATGCTGAAGTGAACAGGTCATTAATGGAGAAATAAGGAAGAATATACATCCTGTATCTGAAGCCTGAGGTATGCAAAGAAAAGCAGGCTGTAACTGGGGAAAGCAGAAGGAAGACACCAGTCTGGATATGGAGCTGGCTGCAGGAGGACATTGCTACCCACAGAATTTCAATGAAGCTGTACATGCCAAGAACAGTCACAGGCAACAAGAGGAAAGAACATTGTATTCTAAAGCAAAGAAGCAACTGAGATCCCAATACAAGCCACAGAAATGGCATTACATAAGTTTACGTGTTACTCGGAGACAAGATAAGAAGTGCAGTTTGAGCTACAGAAAAACCCAGGTCTACATCATGCAAGTACTGCTGCTTACCTGGAAGAGCTGGGCATTTGCAATGGGATCTTTGTGAAACAGCTCTGTAGCACTGACATAGCTTGAGGGGACAGGCTCACACAGTTTGTTCTGCCAGAGACATATCAAAAAACAATCATTTTCCCTGCCAGTCCCTTTCTCATGTTCCCCAGTAGCCCAGGATATTCTCCATTTTCCATCTTTCAGTGAAGATAATTCATCTTTTACTGGACAAAAGGCAAACAGGACTCAGGATCTGTGCAAGGAATAGCCACAGGCCCAGAGCAGTTGTATATAACAAGAACATCATCCTTCCACAGCAAGGTGAGGATGCCACCAGGAAGCAAGTGGGTAGATGCACTAATCATTGTCATGCAGGTAAGGGGTACCTCTAGCATCTACTGCAACGTGGAGTTTGGTACAACTCGCATTGAATCTGAGTCCTGCCAACCAAGCAACACATACAGGTCCTCCTTCCCCAAGTCTGCCTTTTTCCCCAGCAGCACTCACAGTGCCGTTGTGGTTCTTGCTCAGTTTCTGAATGACCGTCAGGTAGAACTTGAAAAAGAAGCTGAGCGTGAGCGTGCGTCGGAAATCCACCATCCCACCAGGCGCGGAAGGGGACAGATCCATCTCACCTGCCAGTAAGCGGCAGGCATCCTGCAGCAGCTTCTCATTCCAGTCTCTGAAAGGGAACAAAGGTGACACTGAGCCCTTGCTCAGCCCTAAACATCACCATGGCAGACTAACTCTTCTGACGTGCAGCCCCATAAGCTCTCAGGCAACATCTGTTCTATCTCTGGTTATAGTACATGTGTAAACCTTGCTGTCATCTTGGGCTTACATCATCTTTTCTAAAGATGTGGCAAAGCTATTAAAGAGTGCAGATTTCTCAGTAAAGTTTGAAAAAACT
>JAVHNF010026869.1:21237-33030 GCA_034783455.1 Micropsitta finschii | reverse complement strand
TTGGAGCAAGCTGCTCCAGTGGAAGGGGTCCCTGCCCGTGGCAGGGGTTGGAGCTGGAGGAGCTTTAAGGTCTCTTCAACACAAACTACTCTGGGATTCTAGGATTCAAGTCCCTGGGCCTCTTCTAGATTATTCTGGGTGGGAAGAGGATGGCAGGAGCAGGGGAGTTTCTGGATCTGCTCCCCACTGATACAAAGCACCCTGTGAGGGTCCCTGCCCCAGCACAGCCAAAATTTTCCCAAATCCAAAGCGTTTTGACCCTGGCGTGGGTTGAGGGAGGCTGTGGCCCTGCCAAGTGCACTGGTGGGAGATAAAACCTTCTTGTTGGGAATTCTATGATTCCATGAAGTTAAGAGCAACGAAGAGAGATACAGTTGCTCAAGAATGACCATTAGAATTCAGCACACAAAGCATCTGAAATCGACTATATTATAGATTACTTCTGCCATGAGCTGGCATCACGAGGTATACAGAACGGTTGTATAAAACCAGGTTCCAATTACTTTAAACACTTACTTTGTTCTCACCACTACAGCCACTGTTGTCATCGTTATCAACATCATCATCATCTTCTCCCTCCTCCTCTTCTTCTTCCTCATCTTCATCATCATCATCTTCTTGGAGTGGAATGGTACCGTCATAGCCGTAACGGCTCAGTAACTCCTGGATCGGCATGTCGCTTTCCTGGTAAACAGCCAAAGTTAGAGGCTTTAACAGGAATATTTCACATCCCACATCAGCTCTACAGCTTCAAGGGGCACACTTTGACCATAACACAGCAAAACAGCTAGGTGATGATCACCTCTATCAAGAACGGGCGCTCCAAAGTGAATGGACAGTGAACACTTGAAGTTTTGGCTCCTAAGAAAAATGTGTGTTTTCTTATGCAGTGCTTTTCTTTCCCAATCCTTCATAAATTCAGAGCAGACCTCACATACCGGCAGTCTCTCCGAGGGGTCATAAAGCTCACTAAA
This sequence comes from Micropsitta finschii, assembly GCA_034783455.1. NCBI lineage: Eukaryota > Metazoa > Chordata > Aves > Psittaciformes > Psittacidae > Micropsitta > Micropsitta finschii. The sequence goes on along the minus strand of JAVHNF010026869.1, from coordinate 32,056 downwards.
AGGGCACCAAAGGGCTGTATGCCCCATCCTTCCCCTTAGTACTTGTCTACTACTATTCTACCAAAGCACAAGCACTGCAATGTGCAATCTGGTTATACCGTATCCCCTTCAGCACGTGGAGCAAACACATTCTTTAATGGGATATATATTGTTATTCTCCTGAACTACGTGGAAAAAAAAGTAGTATTTAGTACATATTTGCAAGAGAAACAGGTAAAACGTGTGTCAGCAGCAACTGTTTCACAGAGACAAGATACTGACAGGTTTGGAAGGCAGGACCCTGTTCTAGTGCATGGCAGTGATTTTTGCAGTGTCTCCAAGAATTCAGCCAAATAAGAACTTGCAGTGCCTGGCCTGAACATGGAATTAAATCTTTGGGGAGTTTTGCTACAGGGACAATTCCACGGAGTTCTTCAACACTGGCTTTGTAAACAAAATTGCACCAAGAATGCACCTCTTTACCCTGTACCTCTCCTTATTCTGGGCAAAACTAGAAACTGAGGGGTTGGATGGGGGTGAGGGTTCACTTCATACTCAGGATCACCAGATATCCAGGTAAAGACAGGAGTAATGTTTACAGATTCCTACACGTTTCAAGTCAGTTGTCTACAAAACCACCCACAGATGAAGCAAATCTGCTAAAATAGGTACACAATTAAAAGTCTTCATCCTTCGAACGCTGGTCCACTCTGAAGAGCCACTGCAAATGACACAGCTGGTTCTCAAATTTAGTGTCTCCCAAACTGTTATCAATTGCATTCACTTTATTAATATAAATCATTAATTGCCATGTCTGCAAATTACTTAATCCCTTTTAATACCTTCATCCCCAGCCCTCAGGGGCAGTATGTGGCATCCCTAAGGAGACCTTTCAGAGCAGGAACTTTCAGAGGGCATTTCTGCTTTTATACACTGGTTCGAAGGCATGGAAGTATCGCAGATAATGGCACATTAGTATGGCACAGTGCACAAGCTAATGAGCCTTGCCTCTTGGGGAGAATCATTAGTCTGAGGGCAGTGCTATTTTGACATGAGTACTTTGCTCCCAGTGTCATAGTTAACTCGATATTCAGCTTGATGGGAGGGGGCAAAGTCTCTGAAGCATCCTATATTATTACATGGTATGGACGGGCTAGCAGTACTTCTAGTTCTGATACTTAGGTAATCTAAATTAGGTGAAATTAAATTTATACCAAATTAAATTAGATTAGATTGCTTCCGAAATTGTTATATACTGGATCCAGTTTCTAGTCAAGTCAATGGGTCATTCCATGGGCTTCACTGGGTATTAAATCAGCTTTCAAACATTTTCATGTACGAGAAATAAGAACAAAGTGGGAGAGAGAAGGAAAAGGAAATGTAGACCAGCCCCTGGCTTGGCACATTAGGAAATTTTAGACAGATATTGCAATAAGACCATGCTGTTTTATCTTCAAAGGCAAAACGGAGAGTCAAGGCTCAGTTATGACAATCTATGCAGAGAGAGCTGCAGGGCTGGTTAGATGATGAGAGACTGATTTTCATGAAGAAAGATATACCAGCTGACAAGAACACAGAATCGTTTTAAGGAGTAGTGCATAATGTGCTAGCTTTTTTCAGACATATCCCTCTAGCTATACAGGCGCAGGAAGGATGTCCTACAGAAAAGGGTGTTAGCTTTAGTTCTCAAGAGATCCCATCGGAATTTCTTGTTCTGCCACAAAGTTTTTGTGAAAACTTGAGCAAATCACTTAGTCCTAAATCCACAAAGGTTATTTACGTTTCCTAGTGCTGGTTTCAGTCACCTGCTCTCACTGATTTTCCAGTTACAGTGTTTTTGTATCAGTGGGTGCTGGGCACTTTCTGAAGAGCGCAGTAGATAAGCACCCTTGCGGATCAGGCCCTCAGCTGTTTTTTGCTTTGATCCCCCTCAGTAAGAGAGGAACAGAGGTGCTGCAAGTTGAAGCTGTTATTTAGTCTAGTTTAAGCGCAGGGGTTTGGGAGAATGGTTGCAATGCTTGGTTTTGTTTTTTTTTTCTGAAGGAGCAGTCAGTATGAGGTTTTTCTTGAGTTGCTGTGGGTCCTGCATTGCAAGGTCAACAGTGTTGGTGTGCAGTGATGAGAAGTGTATTTAAAGAGTATGAAACTACATAGGTAGCAAAGATAAGCAGCTGCCTAGTCTTATCCACCCAAGAGAAGTAAAGACAGAAAGATTGTAGAGGGCCACTTCTGAGTAACTGCGTTTCTTGGTGTTGCCATCAAGGGTATGTCCATATTGCACAGCACAATGCCATACAGCCTGTGTACTTGGGCTGCCTCATTCTCAGTGAAGGCAGCTGTTTCAGCATACTAATAAGTATGCTGTGAAGCCTACACTCATGTGGCTACAGAGATTCTTAGGGAAGGCTTTACTCATTGAAAGCCAGCCTAGGATCTCTGTAAAGTCCAATACATATGGAGATGCTCAGAAGTATGCATGGTGTGCAGGTCAGCATTAGACTCGGTTTCAACAGATTGCTGATGATTGAAGGCAGAGTTTCATTACTTTGAAACAACTGTATTTTGTTTGGACAATTGGTCTATAAACCCTCATTATAAGGCTCCTATATCCATTGGAGAGTCAAGGAACTGCTTTTTAAATGAAAGCAGGCAGGTCCTTGGTTGTGCAAATGAGTGCAGCTCCTTTAAATCAATGAAGCTATCATAGTACACTCAAGGTGAGGATCTGACTCAAAGACAAATGGAGGAGGTGACACAAAGAATGAGGTTTTTCTAAAACTTTCACCATTAGTCTGACTGTGCCCATTTCCTTTGAAAGGTCTTGTTAAATTCAGAGGGAACAGAACAATGCCAAGGCTGAATGTTGTTTGAAAAATGCCATCACTCAGGCCAAGAGCGCCACAGATTTCTCTCTGGTGAGAGACGATTGACTGCAAGGGTTCAGCAGTTTGGTGCAGTCCTGCCTGGATGACCAGAAAGTAGTGTATTTCCATGGCATCCCCAAGTGCTGGAACATACAAGCTACAAAACCTCAGATTCTCCCAGGAGTCGGTGTCTAACTGATCTCAGAGGAGCTTTCTGTATATCTGCCACCATGAAGATTTCAGGAGGTGTTTAGGGCCAAGCTGCCCTGTGTTGAAGCCAATGTTACATATATGCCTGCAAGCATGTGTTATGTGAACTGGGGGAGTAAAGGCTTGGTTTTTAGGTGGTGGTTGTGGGGATGGTGTCACTCTGTACACTGAAATGCTCGGTATCTTTGCTGATCAATACTGGAATCTGAAACTAGAAAGTGTTGGTTTAATTGACCTTCACTGTGCTTGCTGTATTTGACCCGAGCTCGAGCAGATGCCAGTATACCATAAATAACCCAAAGAAGTTAATTAACAAAAAAATGTTAAGTAAAGGGGCATGAGCATAAAAAAGGAAAAAGAAATTTAAGTTCACACTTTAACTTCTAAAGAAGCAGGGAATGGGTTAATGTAAGATAAGTGTCAGGATAACTTTGAAGTGTTTTTTGTGCTAATAGCACTGAGCCCAAAACAGCACCAATGTGTTAATATAACTTGATCAAGTTGATTATATAACAGCTTGAAGACATTTTCCTTATCTGCTGGCCTCATCATCATTCATTTGCAGTATGTTTCAACAGACTACACTATACATCAGTAGTTACGTTCTATATGCAATAAAATTACCACTTTAAATGTTTGCATTTATATATGTATATGTATTCACTTGATGAGGACAGGAAACTTTCCACCATTCTCTCACTTTGCAAGTGCTTTCATTGTGAAGAGAGTTTCACATAGGAATTGTTTCAGGTATTGTGATTGTGTTCTTAGACTATCGTAGTTTTTACTTAGGCAGATATGGTTAACTCAGCAACAAGCGAATGCTTGACAAGAACTCAGAGATGTTACTCAGTAATAGCTGCCTGCCTTACCTGTCTTTCACGGAACTTCCTTAGAGTGTAAGGGTTCATTTTTCTGAATAATGGTCTCAAAATGTGAATCTTAGGTATTCCTGACCCATGGTTCACAGGCAACAGACTGGCTGTAGGAACTTCCCCATTACCCACTACCCCAGGGAATAAAAATGTTAGAACTGGTTCTACAGGCAGAGAAAAATACAATGTTATCTGCAAAATATTTCTGTGTTATGGCTGTGTTATGTTTCTCTGTTATGGACCAGAAATGGAAGTGGGCTTCTATGTGGAAGTGGACTAACACAAGACATACATTTTAGCTTGCACTGTGCAAGTGGCTCCCCAGCTCTTTAGGGTTCTCTGCTACACAGACAATCATGCTGGCACAGACAGACCTTCAGGAGGCTATACTTAAATGCTATAAATTAGGGGCCATACTGTGCATGCTATGTTTTGTAGAAAGCAGATGAATCCCTGCTTTCAACAGCACAATCCAACTCAGATTACTGTTTGGAGCTTTAAGTGGTGCGCTGTCATTTTGGATAACTTCTCAGTTTGCATCAATAATGAAATCATAGAAGGGAAGAGAAAAATGAAACATCTTTTAAGGGTCAGGATATAAACAGGAAGTAGTGGTTTGGGTAGGAAACTTTTAATCTTAGCATTCGTATCAGAACACATGCAGTGCCAGTTCTTTGTAATTACCAAAAAATAGAAACTGTAGGCATGGGGAAAAATATGAAGTTGGCAGTACACATGATGAGAGACATAATGTCTAAATTAGTATTATTTTTGTAATTTCCCCTTTAGTGTTTCTCTCATAGAGGGGAGCATGTTTTTTCGCTACTTTTTAAAGTTTCACTAATTGTTTTGTTTGCTTTGTTCAGATTCTGGAGAAGTTTGGTAATCCTAATACTACTGCGTGGCCCACAAACAGTAGCCCTAGAATGGAATCAGCTTTATTATGAGATGTTATCTTCACACCAAGGGACGTTTCAGGGAAGTAAATAGCAGTTTGTGGAATAAAGCAATTGAAAATATGCAAGTACACTCAGCAAACAGATGGTGTTTAGAATGAGCTGGATTCCTTTTTCATAGTTCTGGCTCAAAATATTTGATTCAGAAGTTCACTTTACAGTTTTTTCTCCCCTAATCCCTTCATAAGGTATAGTGGTCTTGAAGGTTCTCTCTCACCTCAGCTGCAGCATAAGCTTTCATTTCTTGAGTATGATCTTACTTGCATTTGGACCATATAAAATACCAGATATGCTGTTCTATTAAGAAAAGAAAGGAAAAAAAAACCAACAACAAACCCAGGAAAAGCAGACCCTACCTGGTTCTGCACACAGCACTCGTTGGAGTCAGGAAATTATACTCTGATAGGGCCAATAAGGCAATGGGGTGTTTCTGTAAGAAATCAAAAAAGGCTAATAATGTTCCTGGTGATAAAGAACCCCACTCGCTCATGGAAGGCTGTTTTTATCAGAAATATAGAAAGATTTCAAACACCATGATAGATTTAAAAGGGTTATTCCCAGTGGAAGACAAATCCAGTAAAACCTAGCCAGATCCATCAACTGGTAGTTGTAAATACTCATTCGCTTTCCTTTATCCTATTGGATTAAAGGAACAGAAGCTTCTCTGGTCAGTAACTAGCATATGCTTGAATTACGGACAGACTGGAAACTCAAGAGAAGGAGATTCGTGTTATGTATTGGCTTGGAACAGTACCTTGCTTTCTAACTTTTAGAGATGATCACTAAGGAACCCAAGACTGCAAGATCAGAAAATGTATGGAAAGGCTGAGGTAGTGAAAGGAGTGAATACGAGCTCATTCTGCAAAGTGTCTGTATCTATGAGTGGTTATGTGCTACATGCTAGGTTTTATTCCTGAATCAGAGAGACACTGAAGGCAACACCAGTTGTATGAGGGAGAGAGAACAGTTCAGATATTTGTCTCTGTGATGAAATTACCAAGCAATGCTCTTAACAGAAGCTTATTACATGTCTTATGGCCATTTACATGGGGTGTGGTTTTGCCTGTGAATGCTGCATGTGCTGCTTGTGTACCTTGTCTGGACTTGGTCCTGCAGTTCCACTCAGCCTTGGCACCTGTGCCTGTCCTCATCCGTAGCTATTCACAAGCATCATCCACCTCACCCAAGGAAAATGCTGGCAAGCTGCTAAACCCGGGGTTGTTAGGTGGCCCTTGCGTGGCTTGCAGCCATTAAGCACCATACCTCTTGTCTGCTAGGACCATGTATGTACATTCAGCAGACAAGGATTTTGCACATTAACCGTTGATAAAACTTCCCTGAGTGCACTTTCCTCTCTGACTCTTCCTTATTCATCCCACTATTTTTTCCAGTTTTCACTGGAAGCTGTGCTATACTGTTTTGAACAGGTAGTTGTGGTGCCCACATTCTATATGCACAAGCACACAGACTGAGAGCAATCCAATAAGGATGATAATTTAATTAGGAAAATGAGAGGAAGGGGGAGGTGAGAAGGAAAGGAAGAAAGAGGGATTGGGATGGGGGAGACTGGAAAAAAAGGCAGGCAGATGGAGAAGGGAGAAAATACAAAAGAGATGCCATGACATATACAAAAGCCCAGGGTTTTCTGGAGGGACCTAAGGTGCCAGTACTGCAAATGATGAAATATCACTCTGGTAGAGAATGTATTTGCCGACATTATTATTTTTGCACTGACTTTCCAGTTGAGAGGAAACGACAATCTATCCATCATTGGTATCCCTCACTAGAGGTGGTTTTAAGAGTGTTTACTTGTTTCTTCCATGCTCTCACTCTTCCGTGCAGGTTTGATTTTTGTTTGGCTGTTCAGTTTTTTACTTTTCAGGAAAAGATACGCCTTCCCTTCCATTTAATTCATCTGCCTTGTGGTTTTTAATAGCCATGTGTCCCAAGTCTGACTGCTGTACCCAAATTACAATATGGCATCCAATTTGGAGTATCTGCATGGTAGTCACATAGAATCAGGTTCGTAGGAATGAACAGAGACATAAGTAAACTATCTTCATGTACCCTAAGCTATAATGACAGTATGCCAGAACAAAAACAACTATTGCTAAAATATATGCTTTCTGGTTTTCTAGTGTACTTTGAAATGCAAGTTTTGATTATAAAGAAAGCAAGTAGTTACTTTGCTAGCATAAAAGAATTCCAGAGGAAAATTTTTACTAACTGTGATTGGCACAAGTCTGTTGTCTTTTACAGATAGTGGTTGCTACAGAAGCAGACCAGAAGCCCTTGGCTGGGAGATGTAAACAAATGCATCGATTTGTCTACAAATTCCAATATAATACTGTATTCTGTGTCTGTCAAAACTGGATCAGTTAGATTCAGTATTTTTTTTTCTACTGATGGGTGCGTAGGACACAAATATACATGTGCTGCCTAAGGATACTTTATTTAAAATAAGAATTAGAGGTATGCAGTCAGAGCCACAGAAATAGGGTACTTATCAGAAGCCATGCTTGTAACTCACATGATCTGGGAGAAGCAACTGTGGAAATACATCTTCATAAAAAATTCGCACAGTCACAAATTGTGCCATCTATTTCTGTACACTACATTTTCGTTACTCCTGGAGAGAGAAGGTCTTTTTATTTAAAGTAACTGTTGTTGGTTTTTCTGAAGACATAAAGTATGCATCTTCTCCCCTCTCCTGCTGCCTTTCAGAAGTAGTCAAAGAACTGAAATTAATTAAGTTCTGACCTCATGTCAGCATTGTATATCATAATTAATGGAAAATAACATCCTTAAGGTCTAAGATCTGCACAATTAAAGCCAGAAATCTGTGAAAAAAAAACCCTCAAGATTAAAAAGAGAATGTTGGGAGAGATAGTTTTTAAAAGCTGCATTCCCCTGCATGGGGAGATACAGTCACTGAAAAGTTCACCTGACATATTCAGATGCATCTACATAAATCCCTTTGTTGTTCTGTGCAATTACCTTTGTGGTCGTCTCCGTGGAGTTCCCAGTCTCTAAACCTTGTGTGCTTTCCTCATTCATTTCACACTTACATGTTACAGCCCAGGCCCTCTCAAAAAACAAAGATCCATTTGGATAACAGAGATGCATTCTGGATCTAGTGCTGGTGTGTGCAAAATAGCCTCTCTTTATCTTATAGCAGCTGTTACTGGCTGTTAATTAAAACAAATGCCAGTCAGGACACAGTTTTCTCTGCCTCACCTTCCTAAAACCCCTGATACGTCAAGATCTTCTGCCATGAGATATTTTCACTGCAGTTTACTGATTTTAGATATGCATTAGAGTGGTAAGGCTGGAAAAATGGGTTCCACGTTTTGCTGCTGATGAACTTACCCCATGGTTGTTCATTCTTATTACTCTAACCTTCAAGAAGTTAAGCTTTTGTGTCTTCTATTTTGCAAGTAGCCTGCTTACTTCCAAACATGTGTCTTTTGTCTTTAAAGCCATCCTGCTTATCTCCTCATCTTTAATAATTTGATACAATTTTTGGTTTGCACAGCTCGAAAAGTAGCCAGGTAGTCTAGTTTCAAAAGATCAATATAACATTCGTTTTTGTTTGAAAATGTTGCTTTTCTCCTTTTTCCAGTTCCAATTTGCCCTTGAAAATAAGTTGAAGAAAATGATACACAGAAAAGGATTGACTATTTTGATTTGACTGTTTTGTTCTTCAGTTTTATCACAAAAGGGGAAAAAGCAAAATTAATTAAAGCAAGCCTAGATTTTCTGTTAAGAACATTTAATTGAATAAAACCCTGATTTAAAGTGTTTTGATGTCTTCATTGTTTTTTATTATTCCTCTGGGCTCAACTTTAATAGTCCTTCACGCAGTATCTCTTTCTCCTGATTTCAGTCAAAACACCAATCATTCTCCCCAAATGGTGCTTAAGGCATCGTCTTTATTTTTATTGTCTCTTCCTATTGTCTTTACCGTGATTTTGCCTTCTTTTTTGGCCAACAGCACCTTTCTCCCATGGTTCCTTTGTGCAAATAAATTATTTCCTTGCTGTTGAGTCTTTTTCCTCCATGCTGTCATTGAATTTGAGTTCCTCAGTCCTACTGACATATTCTTAAATGGAAACTTGGTAACTTAGGCATGTATTCCCTCAAGATAGCTAATTTCAGCAGGTGTTTGGTAGGAGATGACGTGAACTCATCATTTAAAGAAGTCACAACCCAGGCGCACCTTTCAGTCACCTGTATTTTAAGAACTCTGCTAGCTTGGTTTTCATTGATATTGGGAATGATCTCATCTGCTTTTATGCTATCCCTGTCTTGAAATCGGATAGCTTTTTGCATAGTCCTGATGCAAAGGACTTTTAGATGTTGACTTTTAGGGCCATCCCTCCAGTGTTTTTTTTCTTCCACTGAGGCAAATTGGTTTAGCTTCCTGCCCATGGCAGTCTTTCAAAGGCACATTGGGTGTTACCATCCTGTCTCCTAACACAAAATCTGATGATAAAATTTTGATTCTGATTTTCTTTCTCAAAAAACGTGTTTAGTCTCCAGCATAGGTTTATATTTTATTATTCTAATTCTGCCCACCCAAAGTCTTATCCTTGTCTATAAAAAGTACGAGAGCTCAAACATTAGACTGATGTCCTGAATATGTTATTCAGAGGGCCTCATCCGGGCCTTCTTTCTTCAAGAATTTTAAGATAATGCTCTTTCCCTTCAGTGTCCTATACAGCTTCTGTTGTCTATATAGGTACTCTTATAGTTTTTTCCTTTTGTATTTTCTGTCATGAAGCCATTCCTAAATTTCTCTCCTCTGTCTTCTGAATTCTTTTTCCATGTAGTTGTGCCCAATTCTGTATTCAGACCTGCATTTCCATTTTGCAAAGCTTACTAGTGTTAATCCGTTTCTGTAAAAATATATCCAATTGTTATGGGAGTAATTTTGCCTTCTTCAGTAACATTAAGTAATGCAATAAGTAGTTCCCACTGGAATCTGTGGAACTTCTCTCTAGCACAAGTGGCTGGATCTGGCCCTTGTGTAAACTCCTATACAGTATATGGTCATGCTGTAAGAAACGTAAGTCTGCTAGTAGGTTGTTCTGATAGCCTAAGGCTCTGGTGGTTAGTTGGGAGATAAGGAAGATCCATCTTTGTGTCTATGCTGTTCAACACTTTCTTTAACATTAAGCATTCAGTGGAGCAGCACAGAAAGCTGTGTTTCCCTGGCGAATAATCAGATACCCAAAGCAGTGGTCTGTGAATCCTTTTTCTTCTTTTCTTGGTTCAATGCATACTTAGTTCATCCCTGTGAAGCAGTTTAATGTCAGTAGAAAAGATTGATACCATTGCCTTTCCTACCTCAGGCTGTCCTGTACCTGGAGGTTGAAACATTTCATGTGGCAGCTTAAACAAGACAAAGGATGGAACTGAGCTAGTCTGCCATACCTTCTGTCACTGGTTTGATGCTGGCAGTAAAAGGGATGAGGAAACAAGAAAGCAGCACCTCTGGCACCTCGTCCATTGGATACACTTGCAGGTCAGCTGCCAAATGGGGTCCTGCAGGGGCAGTGCATGCCAGAGAGCCCAGTTCAGCCAAAGCTGGCTTTAAAAACCCAGGCCCTAGTTTATAGGCACTGTCAAGACTTGTGTAGATCCTAGAAATGTTTAAGGCAGGGTTTTATGTGTGTGAAGAGTCTTAATACAGAACATTGATACGGAAAGATGGGGAGAAACCTATGCATGGATTCACTTTGTGGTGTTTGAACCTTGTTTCTCTCAAACTTAACCAGGGATATTTAAGTTAGATAAAAGGAAAAAGTTCTTCCCTGTGAGGGTGGTGAGGCCCTGGCACAGGGTGCCCAGAGAAGCTGTGGCTGCGCCATCCCTGGCAGTGTTCAAGGCCAGGTTGGATAGGGCTTGGAGCAACCTGGTCTAGTAGAAGGTG
>JAVHNF010026864.1:13677-23991 GCA_034783455.1 Micropsitta finschii | reverse complement strand
AACCACGAACAGTTCTAGATCATGCCAAAATACAGCTTAAGAACCATAAATCAGATTCTTAAGGATATTTTGAATCCTTAAGGTTTATTTTCAATTTTCATTTGATCTTGAGTAAAGTTCATCAAAACTCTTAGCCCATAATTTGTTTAAAAGTATGTAGCTGAAAAAACATTAAGTTATAGCATGTGGACAGTCTCAATTAAAATAGTCAGAGTTTCGTAAGCAATAGCAAGCCAGCCTTACAGTGCAAAACAAACCAATCACAGATGTTGTGTTTGATGGTCTGTTTTGAGAAAGCAGACTCAGTTAAATCTGCAGTAGTTTTGTTCTATAAAGTTGTGGGTTGGTTGTTGGTTTGGTTTTTTTTTTCCAAATCAAAATATTGTGGTTGTATTTAAATTTTGCAGAACAAAATAAAAACTGTTACAGAGGTAATGATTTTATTTCTGGAGCCCAAATATAAGAGTAATGTTCTGTTCCCTTCTAATCACAGTGGGTTGTATATATATTTCTTTTTTAAATAATTGCCATTTCCTATCAACTAATGTTAAAAATGAAGAAAAGTTAAACATTTTAATAAAGGGAATAAAAATTCAACAGTTGAATAAATAGTTAATAGAAAGAAATCTCAAACCTGTTACTCTGATCTGCAATTTACAAATTATGGCATTAAAGCATCTGTTTAGGCAGATGCTTCTGATAGTTACTCAGTGTTTGTATCTCTTCATTGTGTAGCCATGTTAGAAATACCATGCTGTAGTAAAATACATTCAGTCTGATTCTTTAGAAGTTTTGTTTTGAGCTTGTGAAATATCTGTATATATGTACATACACACACACACAGAGGAGAGTGTGTACATTTGTAGTATTTTTCTTCCTGTGTTTTGTTGAACATATTTGATAAGTTAGCTGGTTCAGCTGCTAACTGGTGTTACTGAATACCAGTTCAGTACTGAATAGCCTCAGTAATTCTTGGAAACAGTATTCATGTTTGGTGGAGTTTAGAAAAGAGAATAATTTGCTACACTAATCTCTCGTTTTATGTGCATTGAAACAAAAGAAACAGAAGGCAATCTCTAGTCGAGTCCCTCATTACCAACACATGGCCAGAAACCTTTTTATCTATTTGCAGGGGTAAGTTATTGATTCAGAATAGTGGGTTTCCACTTAAATGTTAGTCAGGAATACATACGTGATTGTTGAAAGAGAGTCATAATCAGACTGATGCTTTGTAGCTTAAAAATTTATATAAGCATCTTCATTAGGAATTGCTAAATAAAACTAAAGTAAACGTTTAATCAGTAAGTATTAAATGCCTTGCTACAAAATCAGTAACTACTAATCTGGAAAGCCTTTGTAGCAATTCTGGTTTTCTTACAATGACTGAAAAATAAATTTGTGAGGCCATGCGTTTCAGGGGTTTTGCTGTTTTGTTTTTGTAATATATACATGTGTGTGTGTGTCTTTACACTGTGAAGAGATGCTGACTTTCTGGGCATGCTAATGACTTACCTAAGAGTCCATAAAAGAGTGGAAATGCTATGATAGTTATAAAAAGAAAGCTATAACCTGAAAAATGAACCTAAGCCATCATCACAGTGGAGGAAACTTTAGTTTTTCAATTACTGTTATGGGGATACAGAACATTGATATTTCAAACTACAATGATGACCTAGAAGCGTGGAGATCAGCATTCTCCATTTAGTTAATGTGACTTTCTTCTGTCTTGATGTGGAATTTTATTGATTTTTTTTTTTTTTTTTTTTTTTTAAGATAGTCCTTGCAATAATAATGAATTCCTGTTGTTGCATAGATTTATTTTCTAAAAAAGCCACTTCTCTGAATAGTTGTGGGTTGTTGGTTTTTTTGGTTTTTTTTATGAGATATAATGCCATTTCTGAAGTGTTACAAACATCATTCAAGATAGCTGCCCATTGCTGGTACTCTTTCCAGTGACATTAATCTTAAGCCTGAGTGGGAATACCTCTTTAGAATAATTAAGTATATTTAAAAAAACCCAAACAAACCATAGGTGCAGTTTGGTGTTCTATTTATTATTAGCCTAAAAACAGTGCTTTTGCTGAGTCAGTCTAGTATGAAAGTAAAAACTTTTATAATATATAAATTCGCTGAACTGTGCATCCATTGTGTCTTATTTTTAAACCACATTATTGGAAGTAAAAATTGCTAGTGGTAACATTTCCCTTCTGTAGGAAATGTTCTGGGTTCAGCTTTAACAGTCATTTTTCTCCTTCTTAGTAGGTGGTGCAGTGCTGTTTTCGACTTTAGTCTGAGAAGCTGCTAACACGATGTTTAGTTGTTGCTCAGTAGCGCTCACCCCAGTCAAGGACTTTTCAGTCTCATGCTCTGCCAGTGAGGAAGGGCACAAGAAGCTGGGAAGAAGCAGAGACAGGACATGTGACCCAAACTTGCCAACAGCACGTCATGCCTGGTATATAAACTGGGGGGAGTCACTTGGAAGGCTCAGATTGTTGTTCAGGTCAGGCTGGGTATTGGTAAGCAGGTGGTGAGCAATTGTGTTGTGCATCACTGCTGTTTATTGAGGGGTTTTTTTCCCTTCCCTTTTTAGTTTTATATTCTCTTTGCTTGTTATTTTCCTTATTATTATTAGTGGTAGTAGTAGCAGTTTTATATCATACTTTAGTTATTGGATTGTTCTTATCTTAGCCCATGGGGTTTACTTTCTTTTGACTGTCCTCCCCATCCTACCCTGAGGGGGTGAGGGGAAAAGGAGGGGAGTGGGTAAGTGGCTGCATGGTTCTGAGTTAGCAGCTGGCCTTAAACCACAACAGGAAAAGATAATGAGTGAAATAAACTTACTTACTAAAGGGAAATTGACTCTAGTGTGTAAACTTTTAGAATTTTATTTATTTTTGGTTTTAGCTAAGTAAAGGGGGTTTGTGTCATTGGAAAGTATATTGTGAAAAAAAATGAAAGTTTGACCAATGACATTTTATTATATTGTTTCCTGTAGCACTGGGGTATTATTTAAATTCTGCAATTCTGTTTAGAGTTTGACTCATTATTTGTGCAGAAAAGTGAATTCAAACACTGAACTGTAATGCTGTATGGAAAGCAAAAAGCAATTTTCACCTTCCAGCTAGAGAAGGAAAGACGGGTAGCTTTTTATTTTTTAACCTTCAGAAAGGACTTGCTGGATGAAGATTTCTTTAGAAGAAAGTAAGTCTTTATGCTTTGTTCTTGAATAACTTTATTTTAATTAGAATTACTGTAGAATGATTTTTTGAGGTGGTAGTTGAGAATGGAAGGCAAAAATCACAGAAACAGAGAACCTATATTATGTAGAAGGTGTCCTGTGACTGTATAAAGCAAATATAACATTTTTATGATACTTCGAGTAGGATGATAATTAGTCTTTTGTGTATGCTAATTGCACAGAACATAGAGTGTGTTAACTTTTCCCCCCTTAAATAGGCAGCTTCACAGGTAGGAAACTGACTAGAATAGACAATCACAGCATCAGAAAGTAACCACAATTTAAATGTGGAATGTTTTTGTTATTCCACTCTTGGTTGCGATGTTGGATGATATCAGTGCACTGTAACATGTTATCCTGTATCCTCAAAGGATTTTAAATCTATGAACATGGGTTGTTTTTTTTTTTCCTTCTTAATTGATCATTTTGTTCATATTGCTTTGCAGCTGACCTGTTAAGTTAACCTTTAGAATTCATACCCAAAGAAATACACCAATCCATCTCTGGATTACAGTAGTAAATACTTGCAGTTTTGTCAGTCACTGGCTAGACTCTATTCATGTCTGCTAGTCCTAGCGTACAACATCAGAATAGGTGCTCTATGACACTTGACCTTGTGCCTTTAGTGTAAGCATACCAAAGAGGGACACTTAGTAACTCCTGAGTGCAATAGATGAGAATTTAACATTATTGAGTCTGTGTAAAAATCTTGTGAAGAAGAGTAGTGGTTTTATAGAAATATTAGAGGTTTTTCTATCTGTAGGAATAATAGTTTCATTTTTCTTGGTAAGCCTTGACTTGATTTCTTCTTTCAACACTTCAGTCACTCAAATTGTTGGTGAATTTAAACTTTTAAGTGATAGTAAAACTTAAGAATGTATTTGCTGGAAGTGGCAGAGTATTTCTTTTGAAGGCATAGGCTGTGCCCATACAAGCATGTATTTTCATCCAGTCTAACCTATCTGTCCTTGTGGTTGGAAAATCTGTTCACAACATTTACATATAACAGTTGTCTTCTTTTGACTGCCTTCCTGTAGTTTTTATTCAAGGCAAATCTCACAGTTGTGGTAGACTGCCGGTATTCTCTTGCAAAGCTGTCTGGCAACTGTTTGTGTCTGTATCTTTATAAAATGCATGATGGAGATTTTATTGAATTTGTTTTGGCACTGTCATACTTTTGTTCAGTTCCCAGATATGTTAACTCTGTTCTCCTGTCATTATCACAAACTGCCTTAATTACAGCTAAGGGAAGTTGGGGGGGCGGGGGGGGGGTGTTTGTTTATGGTTTTAATTTTTCAGCTTTGAAAAGGTGCCTGTCACAGCCAAAACAGATTTGACGTGGGTAATTTTATTTATTTCCAGTTAAACACTTCATAACTGGTTCAGGTATTGAGAAACAGAAAAGAGAAACAGTTTTACACTTATGGAAAAGAACTACCCTCCACCTCTCTCAGGCTCAGCTTGACTCCAGGCAACTGTCCTTCCCTCTTCCTCATCTCCACTTTCAGTGTTACTGTTGCAGGTTACACTGTGTCTCTTGGGGTAGCAAACCGTGGTGCAGGAGGTTGAGGTTAGCATGTAGTTGCTCCTTGCTCTTTTCCCCGCCTGCACCTTTCCTTGGGATGTCCTCTTCTCCAGTGTGGGATCCTCCATTACCTCAGTCCTTTAGTTAAGGGCTCATTTCAGATCATTATGGTAATTTGACTACAGCTGTGGGGCTGTATCCTTGCAGTACATATCTTGCGTATTTTGTTAAAGTGAAAGATAAGTCATTTATGCTTTAATTTGCATTTAGAACATGCAGAACTCATTACCTCTTCAGGAGACCAGGATTGTACAAGATTGTATATATGCTCCCTATTTTATAGAGGAAGAAATTGAAACCTGAAAAAATTGAATGCCTGTTGCAGACAGAAGGAAAAGTTTTGTGTGTTCCTGGCTCGCAGACCTGTGCTTAATCACCTAGTTCATTTTCAGTTTTCTGAGCTAATTATTGGCAAGATAGACCACATTTCAGTTGTTATGCTATTGTGACTAAATTGCCTTTGGAAGTCATAGCAGAAAAAAATGGCCATATGGTTGCTTATCCCACATTTAATATCCGTGTATTGATGACTCCATAATGTCTATAGTTTATTCACTTTCATCTTTTACAGATTTCTGCTCAGTTGTAACACTCGTGGACCCATCAGATGCGAAGTTAACATGCTCTCTTTTCAGTGGAAATCTGGATTCCCTACCAAAAATTTACAAAGTTGGAGATATTGTCCGATTTCATAGAATAAAGGTATGTACTAGGATGTGGGGGGCTTTGTGTGCTTGTTTTCTTGCAGTGAGAGAACTGTAAAAGTAACTTAATTCTTCATGTACTGAAATTAACACATGGAGACATTAGATGAAGCAGTTGATTGATTAAACAGCTTATCTTGGGTTGTTAGTGTACAATGTCTAGTTGCTGCTTTGGTGTTTTCCTGCCTTAAATTATTTACCTGTATCAAAGGCCATGAAGGAAACAGTATTTATAGCTTTAGTCCTGCTTCTGCTGGATGTTGTTCTTAAACCTGCTGCAACTGTATAGGGAAGAGGGACCATGCTACACAGACTGAATGGAAGTCTTATAATGCTTGACTGCACTTAAGAGGTGCAGAATAGTACCAAAGACATGATTTTACTTGTTACATATTAATTTGCAGATAACTGTATACAGTTACGTATTTTATTTTTGCTTAAAATAATTATAGCAGCAGAAATAAGCAAACGTCCTGAAAGAAGGCAGTTGGGAAAAAAACAAATTGCATATTTAAATACTGTTGAGAGATCAAGGAAATTGAGGATTGTACAAAAGGATGATGAAAGCAGTAAAGATCAGCAGTGCTAAGCATGTACACTTTGATATGCCATAGCAGGAAAACAAAGAAGAAAACCCCATGACAATAAATGTAAGAAGTGCTAAGATTTAGCCAGATACTGAGATTTGTACCACTGAGATTATTAAAAAAGAACTTGTTTAAGATTCAGAAACAGTATTCAGTTATTTGTGTGTATTATAAATACTTAAAATGGAGAGAGAAATTAACTAACCTGTTCTGGGTTAGTATAAAGGCTCCTTAAGGTCATCTTTATGTATAGAGTAGAATTAAACTATTTAGATTTTGAAGCTTGTGTTTGCTAATCAGTACCTGAGATGTGTGGTTAGTCTTGGGAGTTCATTGATTTGACTTCAGATGAGAGAGTCTTATGCTAAATTTTAAATTCTCTCTTTATCTAGGAGGGTGTTACACAGATATTGTTTCTGAAATTCAGTTAGAGATAGAAACCTGTTTATTGCTTCTTAAATAAAAACACAAAGTTTATATGTGTGAAAAAAAGAGAAAGTAAAAAGGAGCCAGATTAAAAGAATTGAAACATTGTATGTCTGTGGTAGGTTAACACTGTTCTGGTTTGGTTTGCGTTTTTTGAGATGGAAAGAACAGGTTAAAAAAATAAAGATCACTGTCATAAAAGTTATGCGTGCACCCTCTTATGCAAACATAGTAGTGTCTCAACTCCACTCTTTATCTTTTAATATAAACTTATTAAGGAAACTTATGGACATAGTGTATGTAAGGAACTTCACCGTTCTGATTTGGCATCACATTTTTGAGGACATTATTCTAAAATTCCTGTCAGTTGGTACTTCTTCATTCTCCAAGATGATTTTTCATTATTTAGGGATGGGTTTGTCAATTCCCTCCCACATACACTTTTTTTCATCATATCTGAGCTGTTTTAAGTGGTTTCCAGCCCTGACTGACCTCCAGCTGCCCACAGTCTGTATCTTCTCAAATGTATAAACTGACAGTTTGTTTAATTATTTTCTAAGTTATAATGATCTGAAGTCACTAAGTAGTCTTTTTCTGGACTAGAATGTCTTCATTCACTCCAGGCTTAAAAAACCAGCTACTTTGGGAGTTTTCATATCTACTCTGAGCAGGTAAAAATCTGACATAGAAGCCTGGTGCCAACTGTTGGGAGTGAACTGGAAGTGGGTGACCTCTTTCTCTCTTGCACCAGCATAGCATTTGTGACTGCTGTGCCACACAGTTTTCATTAAAAAAAAAAAAAGAAAAAAGGAAAAGTCTAATTAGAGTTTGAATTACACTGTCTGCAGTTCCTTCTTAACTCTCTTCTTTCGTCTTCAGGCCTTATCACTTTCTTGTAACTTGCTGAATGGGCAGCAATTGAGGGAATTAGAAGCTACAGCCTTCCAGAGCTGTGCTTACCAGTGAGGACAGAAATACATAGTCTTTGCAGCATGAATTCACATATCCTGGTCCCAGATATGCTTTTGAGAATCTTCCAAGAAGTTGACATTGATAGAAAACACATTTTAAAAATGACTGCTCTCAGCTACACTCTCAGCTCCTAATGAGTATCTTCTCTTCCTAGTAACACAGGTGTTGGCAAGGTCCGATGGTTCAGGGCTAATACGAACTTAATGGAGAGGATTCTGTTGGGATCACTCTGGTAGAGAATAATTTTATTTGCTCAGTATTTGTTACAGAGAATTAAAATTTTAAGTGTCTTTTTAATAGAACTGAAAGATTACCCAGTTTTAATTAAATTCCAGTTAATATTCCTTGAAGTGTGTTTTTATGACTTCTTATGATGATTTCTTCTGAATTATAGTACTCAGTGATTTGCAATACTGTATTTGAGCCTTCAGCCTCAGTATGTCACCTCTGCAGAGATGACAGTGGGGAGGATCCCCCTAACTAACAGTGTAAAAGCTAAGCCTCTGATCTGATTGTCTAACCACCACTATCTTCATGGCAAAGAAGGAATTATCTCAAGTGCAGTTTTCTTGGAACATTTTTTTCTTCTATAGTTAACTGTGGATGCTGTTGGTATCTTAGACTCAATGCCTAATGTTTAAGCTACTAAAGAGAGGGATGAGGCAACCTGCTGGTGCTGACTAAACCTGCGGTACTTTATCCTCATTTGACTTGGGAGTTTTGGCATATATTCTGCCTTTCTGCCATGATGATAAAATTGTTAATTTCCTCATTGCCTTTTCTCTAATATTTCTTATTACCTCTGAGTGATTCACAAACAAAAAATTATTTCCTCACTCTCAGTGAAGTGAATTGGTATTTAATTTCTATTTTAATGCTTGAGAATCAGAGAAAAGCGAAGCACATTCTTGTTTTAGGTGTTCATCTTGTTCAGCATATACTAGTTATCTGGTACAATCACCTCTTACTATAAACTAGTGTAGGACATCCTCAGTATAATACAGTCTCTGCAGCAATTGCAAGTCTTAATTCTCTAGGTTTTGTCATGTCTTAAATATTCCAAATGATTCACTTTTTACTTTGCTAGAATTTTTTCAGATATACTCTTCTGCTTTCTCTGAGGAATGTTTCTAAAGCCGTATCCCAATATGTACTGGGTTTTTTTTAATTATTATCAGAACAGAAATTGTTGCAGCTGGTTAAGTATATAGTTTGACTTCTCCTTAGATAAAAGATACCTTACAATGAGGTCTTCAGCTGAATGTATACTCACATTGGAATAGAAGTTTGGACAGTGAATTTCAGATAAAATAATTCAAAAAACAGGTGAACAAAAAGAAAACCCCAAAGCAAGCCACAACACAACTTGATGTCGTGAAATAATTTTATATGTATAAATAATAATCAAGTTTAAGTTTAATGTATTCATAATTCAAAATATTGGCTTGAATTCCTGATCTGCAAATCAGTAGTAAAATTTATTTTAGGAAATCTTTGCTTTGGCAATTGGGACTAGAGGCACAATGAGATGATGATCTTTACTTAGCTAACCTTGCTGTATTTATGATCTCTATTCAGGGCTTTACCAATGCTTTCCAGGGTCACTTAAAGACACTGTGGCAGACTTTACAGTTAAATCTAGATTCATTGTGTCTCAGAGCTCACAGCCACAAGACCAGGTCTATGTCCTGTTGCCCAAGTCTTTAATCTTCTTCCTCTCTAGCATTTTATCTCTGCTGGGTCTGTTACTCACTTTTCAGTGTAATACATTGGTACAACTGTGCATCAAACATGACTGGGAACAAGAGAGCAGGTGACAAACTACAGAAACATGTGATCAAAAAAGTAATGTTTCCGAAATACAAATAGGAGGGGGCAGCTACAGTTTTTTAACTGAACTGTTTCTTTTTTTGGAGACTGAGAGTTCTTGAATACTGCACATTTCTGTTAAACAAGATTACTTACCACTTCTAAAGTGGATGGGTGGCCTAACACAGTCTTTATGGGAGTGTTGCGGCTGGAGGAACCTGAAATGTAGCTATCTGCCGCATTATCTATGAGAGGCTTTTCATTTATATAGGTGATGGGACAACCACCTGCAAGGGCAAGTATCAGCAAATAAGTGTTTGGCAGTCTCTGAGATTTCAAAATTCCTATTTACACAAAGTTTTTTCACAACCCTAAAGAGGAGAAAGGTGGAGTGAGAAATGACCTCCTGTCTTAGACAGCAGGGTGATGTTGTTCAGTGAATAAAACTTTTGAGTAATGATGGTTGTTCCCTGCCATGATTTGTTCTCTACCCAGGTGCTTTGCTTTACCTTCTTATTTTTTCATTGTCTCTCTCTACGTAGACCATGACATAAAAATGTTACAAACATTGTCCGTTAGCACGTTTAACTATATTATTGAGCAAATGGGGAACTGAAGATATGTATAATAATGACAGATACTTTCACTGCCAGTGAAAGTACTGGCCTACCTCATGTGAACTCTTAGTAGGCTTTCTGGAGAAATGCTTCTGCAGGAGTTAGTGTAGATGTGCATGTCCTTGCTTGCGTGTGCACGTGTGCTCACATTTGTGAATGTGCTTGTTCGCCTAAAGAAATATTTCTTTTGTCAAAAGGTTTTTCCATTTCTTTGACCTGTCTATTGTGTGAGTCACTCCAGGTTTAGTTGGTGCTATTTCCATTCACTTTTAGGCAAGCAAAACTTACAGAAAGAATAATAAGCAGCAGAAATGAAAGAAACACTTCGAGACACTATGAACTCATGGAATGCAGTGGTTATTTAACTTTCTTTCAA
>JAVHNF010026863.1:11576-32105 GCA_034783455.1 Micropsitta finschii | reverse complement strand
ACTGAATTGATGCTACCTAACTCATTGTAGATCCTACTGCCCTGTAATACATGTCTCCAATATTAATGTCATTGCTCTATGCACTTATTTCCAGTTTCATGCCAGCACAAGTGACTCACAGCTGTATCTCTGCCCATTCATGCAGAGCAGAGCTCTAACAAGGGGTTCTTCTGTCTGGGAGATCCATGGCAACCTCTGCTGTGACATTAACTTCCCTTTGGCAGTGCCCTGACATTAGCAAGTGACACAATCTTCACTTTCCAATTCTGGAGATAAGTCAGATTTTAATGGTCTGAATTTGGTTTTGCTTACTGTGCAATCTGACACTGAGTTCATTGGTGTTAGACTTAAATAGAAACCTTGAAAGATAAAAGGCTGCACCTACAAGGATTCACTAGAAACCAGTGTGTTTCACTGCCATGTGATAGAAGAACATATTAATACTTCACAGCAGGGCAATACAAGAAGGGTAATACCTTGGCACGTTGTTCTTCAGCAACCTTCTCCTCTTTCTCTTTGAGGTACTGAACTTCAGGATGTTTCTGGTCACTAAGAAATCCAAGGAGGAAAGGTTCTCAGAAAGAGAGGAAATCAGTTGTAAAAGCATCATGTTACCCAGATTAAACCAGCAAATGTGTATAGCTGTCTTGACACATCTTCCTACTCAGAACACCAAACATCATGAAACAACTCTAGAAGGGTTTAAACTTTTAAATTCCAAGAACATCACTCCTTTGTTATAGAAAAAAATAATGCTTTAATGAAAACCATTCAGAATTTAATAACTATACAACAGTATGTTAGACAGCTTTGGGACTGAGGTAAATATGATGAGGTAAAAGATGAAGGCCTGATTCCATTCATGTCTACGTTAAAGCTTGTACTGAATTCATTTAGACATTCTCTATCTACCGAATCCATAACTGCACAAGTGCTATAACAATATATAATACATAGAAATGGTTATGCAGGTAATTACTTTAAAATTCTATTATTATTTCCTTTATAAAACTTTGCATTCAAGAATCTATGATTTAAAGGCAATAAAGTTTACAAGCCAGTAAACTACTTTCACAGAAGAGGCTGAGTCAACCTCTAATTATATGAGCAATAGGCAAGATTTGCATTTCAATCAAAAACTGCACTTTTGTTTATTTTTCTTGCTTAACTTGCTTCAAGTTAAGACAGGTGGTCTTGGTTTATTTTTACCTGTTCTTGCTTGGTCTCTGAGCTTCTACAAGGTTCTGTAAATTCCTGTTGTTCTCCACCAGTATCTGCATTTCCAGACGCAAGTTGTCCAACTCATTTAATTGTTCCTAAGCAAGTGAAATTGGAAACATTTTATTTGAAGACCTAATTGCAATTCCTGTTTTCATTTTCTGTTAAATATGTTTTCTGAGTAAAAGAGAAGATAAAGCTATTTATCAGAAAGAAACACAGTTCTCTGGCCAAGACTGGCATCACCCTTCCATTTAGTTCCATTGGAAACTTGATTTAGAATAAGTCAGAACAGTTTCATCAGTGAAAATGATGATATAATTTGATATTTATGAACACGAAACAACTCTGTCCTTAGAAAGATGAGATATATGGAACATTGCAAACAAGTTGTCACCATTTGTTATCAGCCTAAGTAAAGAGAAGACCAAGAACTACCTTCCTGCTTTAATGGGCAGACTACTCAGCAGAGCTCATTAAAACTGAGCTCTGTAATTTGTCTTATTCCAACTTACAAGTTGCCTTAGAGATTAACTTGTAGTACCTTCAGCCTTAGAATTTCTTCATTTTTAGCTTTTCTTTCTTCATTCAGCTCATGCACAAGATGCTCCAGGTTTATTGCAGAAGCCCTCCGATCAGCTATTTCTTGCTCACGAGTTTCCAAGAGCTTTGCCAGATTCACATCAAACTTAGGGGGAGTTTTTGCACACTGGCAAGTTGAAAGAAACAAAACCAACAAACTATTAGCAAAGAACTGTTTCTCCTATGTAGTGGCAACATCTTCTCGTACTCAATTGGAGACATATGGTAACAAATCCCAGGCAAAGCCATCAATAATAATTAGTTACAAAGAAGTTGAATGGGATTTGACCATTTGTAGTATACTGTCAAGTTTATTAGTCCTTTTCAATGAGTTTTAACAGTCATTACATTGAAAATGTTTCTCTCACAAATGCCATACCTGAGGAAATGTTTCTGAAGACGAGTCAACAAAGCAATCGAGTTGCTTCATTTTTAGTTCATATTCATTCTTCCTCTTCTCCAGTTCTTCTGTCACTTTGTCCAGCTATTAAAAACCCCAATCAGAAGTGAATTAGTTAATAATACATATAAAATAGTAAACAGCAGCCAGATCTCTATTGTGAGCAAACTTAAGTACACCATGGGTTATTTCAGATTACCTTAGACTTCACTTCCATAAGTATTTTGTACATTTACCTAATAACTGTTAATCATTCCATAGTTGCATGTAACAAGCATTTTCTGAAAGCATCTATACACTATATGCTATGTAATTAGTTTGAATTTTGCTCCTGTTGTTGGTTCACCTTGCTATATCAATCTATCTTTCAAAGAGCTTGCTAGCACAGAAAAACTAATATCAACTTTATTGGCAAACATTACTGGACAAGATAGGATTCGATACAAAGATTTTACTGGTATAGATTTAATCAGTATCCTGAAAGAGAATATGTTAACATGATGAAAGAACTCTTTACAAAACAGCTTATCCTAACTAGAATTTTTGCCAGCACAAATGTAGCACTTAGGGCTAGGACAGCTAAAATTTGGACAAAGGCTTAAGATAGCTATTTGGTCTGCAAAAGCTCCAAATCACTCTCAGACTGCATACTTCATATAGCTCAACAGTTATCTCCATTATATAATGATACGGTTTGCGGCTAAGTGTTAAACAGAGGAAAAATTAACTCCCCAGGTTAGAGTGCTTACAACCTCAGGTTGCTCTATTAGAGGTATCGATAATTTTACTCAGTTTTCAGAATAAGCATTTTCATGCCCTCTAAACACCTATTCTGAAGTATTTAAAGATTATCTAGCCTTCGTTCAGAAGCTTTTGAACTACTACTTTACTTTTACAGGGAGAAGTGTTGCTCTTCACCAAGAGTATTGCGTACAAGATGCTCTAAAATGACCAGCAAAGCCTTTTCCAGAATCTACAATTAACTACAGCTCCCTTCCCAGAAGCCAGTTATCAGAAGAATTTCCTTGTTTTACCTGTTCCCTGAGTTCCTGGATTAGGGCTTCTTTCTTTGTTATGTCTTCCTGTGCAGATTGAAGCAATGAATCATGCTTCTTGGAGGCTTCAGTCAGTTTTATTAGCTGATCAACAGTATGATGTAAGTCTTCACACAGAAGGTCCCTCTATTTTAAGCCATTGGATGAGTAAAAAAAGAAATGTCAAAGTTACTCTCTAAAGCAGTTGTTTCAAGATGCCAGGGAAGGTTTAGACAGGAGATGAGGAACAGTTCCTTCCCCAGAGGGTGCTCAGGTGCCCAGGGCAGGGCTGGAGTCACCGTCCCTGCAAGTGTTCACACACCCTGGAGACGAGGCCTCAGTGCCATGGGTTAGTGGTGGCCTTGGCAGTGCTGGGGAGCAGTTGGACTGAATAGGCTTAAAGGGCTTTTCCAACCTGGTTGATGCTATGGTTCTAATTTTTGTAATTCTTGCTAAGAATGCCAACAGCTACAAGCATCTCCCTTTTTTCCTCCACTATTTCATCATTAATTGTAGCAAGCATTCAACTATAAATTTCTTATTTTAGCACATTTTCTGCATCCAGTGTCTTGGTTGCAGAACAAAAATAAGAGCTTTACCACAGTATAGTCAGTTAGATGCTTGTGGAAGACATTTGGAATCAACCACTGTTTTAAAGTATCACGTATCCTTAGAAAGACACAATGCTTTAAATAAGAAATGATAATAAATAGCTTTTAAGCCACGCTGAAACAGTGATTACAGCTTTTTAGTGCACTGCTATTCTGTAGATACCTCTGGATTTATTCCAGAATCTAGACTCCCACCCTATCTGGTAGGGCATCATACAAGGTGTGCTAACCTAGGAGAAACACTACCTAGTGTTTTAAATGCCACCTTAGATTAGTTGTTCTTGTCAAGAAAGCATGAAGGAAATGAGTAACTGATGTAAAAAGTCAAAGAAGGAGAAACACTACAAGTTTATTAGGAGCCAAATACACCCGTGGATAACACCGTAGTAAGAATTGGTACTTCAGTTTATACTAAAGTGATCCATTTGTCAGGCAACTCAGTTTGGGGTTCCAAAATGTCAGATTTAGATAAGATTATTACTGAAGACAATCTGTTTATTAAACATAGTAGAAATCTATTTAAGAACGGGGCTCAGAGAAGCAAACATTACTCTGGAAGGTTTTATCGGTGCTATATGATTGGACTAAGCACATGTAATATGACAGATGATCTTGCAGAAATTACTTGTAAGGAGAGGTTAGTGGTTTTAGACTGATGGGCATGTTCACCAAAACATGAGCAGCAACAGGAAAGAGAGAGTTGAAAATATGAAAGATGCAATTTGAAAAGCAAGCAGTTAAATCAACAATGCATCCTAAATCTGTTTCCAGCAGATGGAGCTTTTAGTTAAAATTATGAGTAAAGAAAAGATGTTACTGCATATAGAAGCAGTGGGGGGAAGAGAGAATGTTAAACATAATATATTCGTCTACCTATTTGAATTTCTCAGCTGCTAATGTAATGTTGCCATTAAATTCAGCTGAGGACTCCTCAGTGGCCTGAACAAAATTAAAGCAGGCTTTTAGCATAGGTTTTTATGAAGTAGCTTATAAAATATTTATGTCATGTAATGTGATAATTTAACAGAATTTGTCAGGTATCTCATTAAGAATTCCTTTAAGAACAGCTTAATTGGCTACAGTTTGAACCAAAATGATGTTATCTTTTATGCAAGTATTTTAAGCAAAACTACATCCATTTGGTCTGTTGAACAAATTATCATGATCATAGAATAATGTACCGACATTATTGTTTTTACCTCAATGTTATCAGCTATTTTACTTCTCTCCAAAGCTTCCCTCAGCTCTTCAATCTTCTTTTCCTGACCCTGTATGATTTCTTTGCTTTCTTCTCTTGCAGCCAGAAGAAGATTATACTTGCACTACAAAAAACATTACATTTTATATTATCTTGGGAAATATTATCAATGTCAAAGAAAGTTGGCCAACATAATACAAATAAATGTATTTCACATATCCTATGATGACAACTACAAGCATTTAAAATCTCAGGGTTAATTACTAAAATCAGAATGAGATCATACTTGCCACATCATACAAATTATGCTATTAGAAATGAGTTCAGAACAATGGAAAAAGACTAATTTAATACGCATTAGCCACCACAATACATATTAACCACTAAAACCATCATTAAAAAACAGATAATGATATGTAGAAATGTGGCTCATCACCATTTTGTTTGTAGGACTATTTGAATTCATAGTTCATACATATATATTATCTAAACCATTCTGTGGGCTGCTCTGTTTGCAAACCAGACCTATTTTAATAAGCAAATGCATCATATCTATCCACTTATTCAAATATGTAGTTTTAATTCTTTATACTTGTTTTCGGATTAAGAACATAATACTATCAGCAACAAGAATTCGCTTAGAAGTTAATTTACAATTCCGCTTCAATTGCTGAGCTCTTAAATTGCTAGTTTGTGAGCAAACCTAAGCGTGACTGTCAGCTGAGTGTAGTTTACAGGATATGAATAGGTCCCTTTGGAGACACAGCTTTTTACCCACCACATGGAGAGTTCACTTTCCAAGACAGCCTTAGGCAAAAAAGTGTTCAGAAGACTTCAACATGTCAAAACAAAGAAGTTTCCTTCTAAAAGGCTACAGCAAGTTATGCTGTTTGAGACCCATAAGACATGTCATTGCCTTCCATTGCTGAAGAACTACACCATGCCCTTCAAAATGACAGAACATACATTTATATCCTCGAGCTCTCTTGCCAGACCATCTAGGGACTCGGTTTTATGATTAAGTGAAGACCTCAGCTCCTGGATCTGTCTCATCAAGTCAGTTACAACTTCCTGCAACACAAAAAAAAGTTAATCTTGATACACTATAATGCATATTTTATTACTGGACTCTTTGGTGTGTAATATGTCAATACCAAATGTGAAAATGAGGCTGCAATATGCACATGCAAAGGAGTAACAGGAAATTTGTTGTTAAATCATCTAGTTTTGTTCTAAGCACTTATACAAAGAATTAAATAACCTGCTGTGTTCATTAGAAGAGAAGCCTCACCCTCTGTTTTAGTCTCAGGCTATAATAGGTTTTAATAGAAGTACTATTGTTTAAGGTTACATCTGTTTGTAATGGGAAAAGGCACATTCAAGAAACACCACTACAGTGACAACAGCAGATTCTTCTGACCTTGTAACATGTCAAGTGTTTTAGTTTAGCATGGAAAAAGCAAGACTTAACACTGCATCATGCTGGACAGTAAATGCACTATTTCTTATGCCGGTTTTACATACAGCAGAAATGCTTGTACTACAGGAACTTTTGCTATTTAAGCTTTCAGGTCACTAGAGCAATCTTTTCCTGTAAAAAATGCCTTGATTTTATTAATAAATATACCCAGAGTCACATTCTGACATCACCTTTCTTACCTTTTCTATTAGCCCATTCCAACATGGCACTGGCTGGAAGGCCCTATTGATCAGGAAGCCTTGATCATTTCAGGGCCAGGCTGGACGGAGCCTTGGGTGGTATAGTGTGAGGTGTCCCTGCCCATGGCAGGGGGTTGAAACAAGATGATCTTAAGGTCCTTTCCAATCCTAACTATTCTATGATTCTAAGCCTGCATCATTCATGCATTTAATGTTTTGCCCAGTAGACAGCTTTACCTTGATACTGGTGTTTGTTTAACTGTCAGTTATGCTGTGCTGTCTCTAAACACATACCAGTATCCCACCACCCTGCAAACTTCATGTTTACTCCAGGAAAAAGTAGGGTTTATTTTACTTAGATACACAGCCAGGATTGCACTGAAGCACAGAATTACTAAGTAGCACAGAAAGGCTGCTCTGGGCTTTCAGTTCTTTTACAGAACACAGTTCCCTGCAAACCTGGGTATCAATACCAGAAATAAGCCCAAACCTTATCTGTATCATTTGTTTTCTTCAAAGAAACGATCATTTCTTCAGCAGCAGCCAGCTCCTGTTCCAATTTCTGCAGTTTTGCTTCCTAGAAGAAGTAATAATGGTAAAGGAGAGATTACATTATTTTTGAAGCATGCTTTGTAAAGCACAGAACCATGCAAAAAGGGAAGGAGGTAAGCTGGCCACCTCCCCACAAAAATTAAGCAATAGCTTAACAACATCTGAAACTCAAGAACTCTACATTTATTCTGCTGGTAATCAACAGAACAGTCTGATGAAATTGCTATTAATGCTCAAAGAAATCTGTGAGCACATGATTGAGACATTCAATTCTGCTGTTGTACCTGCTGCTCACACTGGGTCACCATTTCAGAGGATGATTTCTCCACCCGTGCTTTTCCAAGCTCTTTAAAGAGCTCCCTGGAGAAGAAAACATTTCTAGTAAGAAATATAATCAGAACAAAAGGAAGCTTTAACAAGTCATGTAAGTGTATCTTTATTGCACTTACACATCTACAAACAAGAGCCCCATCTGAATAGAAACCCTAGCTTAAGACAAACCCAATGAAGTGAGATGAAAATATGCCCTACTGCTAATTAAAACTTACTTTGAACTAGTTTCTTCTTGCAATCTTAATGTTAGTTTTTCATTAAGTTCTTTTTCTGTTTTCAGGAGTTCGTAAAGATTCTAGAATATCAAAATACATGTTGTTACACGATAGGGTCTTTAGAATCATTTAAACCAAAATGAAAACCTAAAATTGCTAAGGTAACTGAAAAAACCCACCACAAGATTTTCAATGAAAGCAGAAAGATCCTTAGCTTTGTCCTGGGCAAGTTCAAAAGCAAAGTCTTATTCATGTTAACCAATCAGCTCTTTCCACCTGCCATTGATGTTAACTTGCTGTAGCTATAATGGTCCTCAATATCAGAAAGGTTCTAAGGTGAGAAATTAACCTGTAGATTAATCTGGGGGGACTTTCCAAACCCCAACCAGCAGGGCAAGCTATCAGACTATAAGGAAATTAGAATTATCATTTTCAATCTGTCACTATTCCTTTAAACACTAAAAAGTAAAACTTGAAGCAAACTTGCTGAGCAGGCAGAGTGTACACTGCAGAAAAGCAGGCAAAATCATTTGCAAATGCCCTTGGGCAACCTTGCTGCTGTTTTGCAGTCTCTTCAGTGTGACAGGCTTTCAAGGACACCATCAACTGAACCACAGGACAGCGATCCACCACAAGAAGCCACACATCATTTTAACAAGACCACATCCATTATGAAATCATTTAAGAAACTGCTTTGTAAAGACAGAAGAAGTAAACCAGTCTTAGCTAGCTCAGAGATGAAAAGTCACAAGCATTTTGACGTCAGGATTCTTTTTCAAAGCAGTTTCTTATTCATTTATTGATTAACCTATCTCCCTCAACATTTCCAGAGCTGTTTCCTCAGCCAAAACCCCTCCTACTTCAACATGTTGGATATGTTTTGTAGCCTTGCAGCTACAAAAATCTTGCACCAAGTTTTAATAAAGATTGTGGGTACATCTTCCAAACAAAATCATCAGGAAACCTGTTATTGCTGTGGAATCTGTTATCAATGATACAGTACAAGAACTGACTACTGATTGGAAGTGACTTTAAAGCTCAACCAGCTCCAAACCCCTGCCACAGGCTGGGACAACTTCCACTTGAGCAGCTAGCTTAGTAAAGCTGTCCCTGCCCGCATCCGGGGTTTGGAACTGGTTGAGCTTTAAGGTCCTTTCCAACCTAAAACATTCCACAATTCTATGAATTAAACAATCTGGCTACCCAAGTAACTGTATAATGAAGTCCTTTAAAAGCCTCGACTGTCTTACATGAAGCTCAGTTTTCATTGCTTCTGCTTCTTGTTCAAGTTGTTGCTTCAGCTGATCTGTCTCAAACTTGGCTACTTCCTGCAAATTGTCATAGTCATCCTGCAGGCTTGCTTTCTCCTCAAGAATCTTCTCATGTTCTAGCCTGTCAAAAAGAAACCCAAACAAACCAAACCCCACCCACAAAATTAAGAGTCTGTTTCATTATAAAACTGTTCCAATCAATTCTATTCAATAACCCACAGCTAATATACAGACTAGTTATTTCAGAAAGAATGACAATAAATGGTTAACTTTTTAAAACTCATTCACTTCAGTGGCATTGGCAAAGAAGCCAGAGTACTCTCTCATCCCTAGAAATAATTTACTAGTTACAAAATCCAACAAAAATTTCAGTCTTGACAATGGTGTTCACCCATTAAACCCCCACCCAAGTTTACATTTCTTTAGCTAGTTGCTGGACAAAAGACTGCTAGAATGATCTTCAGTACCTATACCTGCTTAGTTGATACCTGGGTTATTTATGTCCTACGTATCATTATATATTCTGCACAACTCTGGGTTATTTACCTCTAAATTGTTGCCCTGAAAACATTAATTGCATCTTTCACAAAAGTGAAAAGCAAAGAGGGGTAAAAGAGCTGCTGGACAAGCATTATGAACCATGATCTTAACAGAAACCTATAGGAAGAATACCCTCCAAACAGTACATGTGCTAAGGCAGAAATGGCAACAATGAAACCACATTTAATTTCAGTTCCAGGATCCCAGTCTCACAATGCATCACTCAAGAATTGACTTCAGCTAAGACATCTCCCTGCTCATGGCAGGGGACTGGTATTGGATGATCTTAAGGTCCTTTCCAACCCAAACTATTCCATGATTCTATGACACATGTTAATGCATTAACATAGTTAAGCTTTCCAGAGCACCAGTCCCCAAAACCAAACCACACAAACCCCAAACTCCAACAGAACTAAGGTTATGCTAATGATTAAAAACCTCATTGATTTTCATCTGCCAATGATGCTGGCAATTCTTGCACACAGCATGGTGAGCTTTTCAGGCTTCAGTAGTCAAACTTCAGTTTATTTTTATGGTTTCTTTCTGCTTATATTTTTAAAGCACCATCATTATGCCACCTGCTTCATGTGACTGAAGCAACAGTTAATTTTTAAGACCAAACTGAAAATAAAAACCCTACCAACCCCAACCAAACTATGCCTCTTCAGCCACTTTATTGCTGGAGGTCACTAAGTTCACAGGTATATACTACTTAAAGCAAAAATGCTGTAGCAAACCAAAGTTAAGGAAGCCACGTTTTATTTTCTTTCTGCTAATTTTGCTATGTTCCCTGTTCTGAAATAGATACAGAAAGAGTTAAGCACAAAAAAAAAAAAAAAAGCCAACCCAAAATAAGCAAAGGTCATAATCACAAAGTAACAACTTTAAATAAGAGATCACTAAGTGTGAGCTGACATGCAGAAGAGAAGAATTAAAATCACTGGATGCATCCAAAATGGAGGTTAAGGCATTTTACTGAACTGCCAACATACCTGACACTGTCCAGCTGGAACTGTACATCCATATGTCTAGCAGAAAGCTGGCTCATTTCTTTCTCTTGCTTTTCCCTAAAAGCACGATATTCCAGTTTTACAGCAGACAACTCCTTGTCTGCAGACTTCAGGACAATGCGTAAGTCACAGACTTCACTTTTTAATACTGTCAAAACCAAATATTTAACATGTTAGTTGGAAAACTGTGCTAGATACAAGGCATGTAACACTACAGAATATCCTGGGAAAGTCTCGCAAAACTTCCTGCATTCTCAGTAGAATTAACCTTGGAGGTCACACACCCAAGAAGGATTTGTAATTGGAAAAGGTCAATGAAACATTGACTTTAAGAACTAAAAAGTACAGGCAGAACCAAAACCATTCCAGACAATATCACTGCATGTCCATAGACCAATAGAGGATTTTCCTTTTTTAGTTATTATTTGCTTTTTATATACTATGTCCTGTACTCCCTTTACATTCAGAGTGAACAGAGAGCAATTCTGAATATTGTGTACTGTGCAAGACTGGGCAGAGAAAAACTATTCTGCAAATGTTAGAGATCTATTCTTTAAAACATAAAAAAATCCATTTCTGGGGGATTAACAACCCAAAATATTTACTCAAATGTATTATTGTTGATCCAAAATGTTAAGATACCTCTAAAACTCCATATGGAATGTCAGTGTTGTGCTTTAACCCAGGATACAGCGTTACATAGACTTACTATCAGTATTGCTTTGGCTGTCTTGAAATTGCTTTTCAAGTGATTTTATCTGTTCTAGGAGCTCCTGGCGTTGCTTATTCCAGTCATTCCTTTCAGATGAAAGAAGCTTGAGAAGAAAAGTACAAGTTTTAAATGGAAGGAAACGTAGGAGTGGCCAAGGCACACAGCAGTAATAATGACATAATAATGTCTTAGAGCATTTCATCAACTGGCTATGAACACAAGATACATTTTTCTTTCAAATTGATGTTTAGCAAATCTGAAATCCGTAGAAGTCCAAGCAAAAGAGGACTGGATGTAACTTGAAATATTTCCTTTCCTGAAAAGTTTACTTAAAAGCAACCAACAGCTCAGGAGCTGAGGTCTACTTTGGAACAGAAACGAGACTGATCCAGGAAGCATACAGGCCTTATTTCCTTTTCTATGTTAAATCAAACCTAGTTGTTAAGGAAGACCTGTAAATGTTTTATACAGTAAGAACACTTCAGTTCAGTTCCTTGAGGCAAGTAGTGTTTTCAGCATTCCAAAGTTGAAAATTTCCTTGTGACTATTGCTGTTTTCCAGAAATCAGCAAGTTGGTCAAAACCAAGCACAGGCATCCTGAGTGTCTATTTGCTTATACTCCAGATCAAGCCAGCTCAGAATCACAACACTTAAAACAACAACCCCCAAAACCCCAGACCTGTAGTGTTGTGTTAAATAAAGTCTTTGTCTTCCTGCAAAGCCCTAAGCCATGATGCTATGTACATTTTTCACAAGCCAGAATGCAGTGACTACAGACCTCACTGAAAACACAGTAGTATCAGTGTGGTAGATACCTCCTTAACGTATATACACACTCAAGTATAGCTCTGTGTTGTATTGTTCTCTCACCTCCTGTATCTGTGCAGAGTGATGATCCAGTTTATCAACATGCTGCTGGAGTTTCAGATTCTTGCTTTCCTCTTCATCCAGCTTTGTCTGCATTGTGCTCAGTTGCTCCTGTGACACAACAGACACTCAAAATTAGAGCACCCATCTTCCAGCTATTCTCATATGCCATATGGCTGTGCACATTAAGTATAAAAATGTCAGATACTTTCTTTTCTTTATGACCTGAACCAACAGAAAACCGAACATTCAAAAATAAACTGGTATTTAAAGTAGCTGATTTCTCCTATTGCCATTAAAATGCCAGAACAAGACAATCTGCCAGGGAATACAAGGACTAAATCCAATAAATACTTACTTTTCAGACACATGTTCATCTTGGAGAAACAAGACTTTACAAGGAAGTCACTCAATATATGCTAGCTTAGTTCCTTAGAGGATCTTTGCATTATGGTAGCATGAAAGAGGGGTTTTAGCATATGCCCTGAGGTTAGTTTCAGCTTCTGGAGAGTACTTAACTATATGATTAAGGACCTTCATTGCCCATTAGAAAAAAGAAAGGATAATGGTGGGCAAGCACCATTTGCCAGGTTTCTTCAGATAATGCATACTGTGTATTAAGCTTAGGTATTATTCCAGATGTAGCTTGCAGCAGAGACTTGCAAAGAAGTTTCCTCTGAGTCAAGGTATCAGGTTAAAATAGGAAAAGATTAAATACCCTGTGTATCTTAAACTACTTATGATATTCAACTCAAGTCCCTTTCAACATTTTCATGGTAAATCTTTTTAAGTAGAATTATGCATACATACGTACACAGACACGTATAATTAGAGATCTGTTTAGTAAAGCCTCAAGTACCCATTAAGTGCTTCGGTTTCCCATGCAAAAGAAAACAGATTTCATGAGAGGGGTAGTATTTCATGCCAAAACCAGCTTTAGAATACACATACACTTCAGTTTTCATTCAAAACACTCACCTGTGCCAGTTTGAGCTCCTCAACCATAGCCTCATATGCCTGTTGTTCATTCACCTCTGGGGAAACTGGCTCTTTTGAAACATCATCCATCACCTCTTCAGAACACTGAAAAGCTTCAGAATGATGAGCTAAGATCTCCGGGCTGACCCGCGGCACTAGGCGGGATCTCAGCTGGTAAGCTTTTGATGGAGTGGTTATGTTCTGTTATAGAGATTACAAAGCAAAATAGCAAAATAAACTGCTCAAAGTGGTTAGTTCTACACCACTATGCTTTTTAGTGTCATCTGATTACAGTAGCAGTCAGTCAGTAGATATTCTAGAACAAAAAAAGCATCAGATCTGGTTTATCCCATATGGATTACATACCAAAATGCTAGTTAGGTTAAGGGATCGTACAAATAAGTCTGTGTTCTCACCCAACTCAAGTGTAAGTATGTGTGGTTTTAAACAAACTTCTTACCATACCTTCAGAGTTTCTCTGTGTAGTTTATGTAACTGAGAGACTTCTAGGCGCTTGCTTGCTTTAGTTGCTTCCAGAATGTTTTCAAGATGTTGGTTTGCTTTCTGAAGGGACTGAAGCTCTGATTCCATTTCCATATGCTTTTTCCTGTTTAGGAAGTATTTTACTACTGTCAAAACTACTACATCACTATGCCCTCCTATCAGGATGGGTAAGCTGTAGTATTGCCAAGGAGCAAGCTGAAGCTGAACCCTTGCCCAAACACTGAAATACCTTATTTTGAGAAGAAAGCCACCACCGCTATATTAAAGAGTCAAAAGAAACACAAAATGACAAAGCTAGGAGGCTTCTTGGTGCTTGCATAACAATGGAGAACTAAACATGTCAATAAAAAGTCCATTACATAGTAAGAAATAAAGCTGAGAGATCAGCAATTCCTTTGCTGAGAATGTGGCATCACCCATACCAACATTGTTTTAAGCTTTAAAAATGTTACCCAGCTATATGAGAAGGCTGAACTGGTGCTTGCCAGGATTCAAGAAATTCCTTTAAAGATGTATTTTGGAAGCGTTGCTCTGTTAAGATTATTTTGCCCTCTAAGAGTGCTTTAGCTGAAATCCAACAGTTGAGCAGAAATGTAGGAATGATTTTCAGAAGGTATTTCTGCAGAGCTACATGCTGATACTGTGATAGTTGGCCTTGCTAACACAATTGTAGGGTCAAAGTCTACAGACAAAAGGAAACACACTATTTCATCTTTTGGCAGTTTAATGCTACCACTTATCCTCCTTTTTTTTAGCATCCACAATAAAACAGGGTAGAACTTCATTTCTGACTGCTATTGAACAACAAAAGCATTAGGATGTATTGAGTCAGTCTGTAAAGCTGTTCAAGTTTACTCATTCAGTTACAGCATGTAATTACACTTGAATGTAAAATGAAGCATCCGGTTACTCCAAAATTGGAAACAAGCTTAAAATTTAGTGGAATCTAGAGGTGAGTCCAGAGGCTCAAAAGCACACTGCTGTTTGACTGCACTCCACCAAGAAAATGTGGGTAAGTGATACACAGATGCAGTCATAGTATCAAGAGAGCAAGACCTGCACAAAACACAGAATACATAAAATAGGAATACATTGAGTGGGCAGGAAAATAAACTAATTAATCTGTGAAGATATAAGCAAACCATTGTAACTAATGATACAGGACAACTGATGGATTGGTAATGTTACAATCCGAGTTTAGGATTTATAAAGATCATAGGATTTGCTACACAGGAATCTAAGACTAAAAAACAGATTTGTTCAATTGGCTTCCAGGTTACTATTGTGTTCGCTGGAAATGCAATTATTTTCCTTGTATTTCCAGTGGCAGGTCCTAAAGTTGCCAGAAATGCTGTTTATCAAGTTAGAACCATGTATTATTCACTTGCATTTGAAGGTATTACTCAGGCTTTCTGCATTATCTTGCGCTGCATCCTCAAGGAGAACATGACAATAAATTCTTTATTACTTTAGTAAGGATAAAGTAGACAATAAATTTTTTATTACATTAGTAAGGATAAAGTATCCTTACATTAGTAAGGATAAATGGATGCGAATGAATTATTGACACCATATCTTTGTTTTTATGTGAATTAATTCCCTATTCCAATAACAGGTCTCAAGATAGTGGTGTTATTGCTTTCTTAAATATCTTTGAAAGAGAGAGAATAAATTAACTAACGGCTTAGCCAAGAATTTCTGGGGTGACTGGATTCTACTTTATAGTGGCTTAAGCTTGCAATCTTAAAGATGTTATATTAGAAACTACTGTTGCACAAAAACAAAACCCCCAAAATATGCCCCCAAGCCCCATCAATTCTTAGTTCCTGTCACTGCTTCCATCTGAAAAATATTTGCTCAGCATGGAAACTAAGCCAAACTTTCCCTGACCTGTTAAAGCAGGTGACTATCAGAATTCCAGGGCATGTCCATTCCCTGCAAGTTGTGAAGCACTGTTTTGCATCTTAGCAGAAGAGCTTTCGGAAAGACAAAGAAATCTCTAACAGTGCCGATGTGCCTTCAGACTGCATTATTGGTTGTCCCCTACTCTGTGAGGAACTGAGTTCAACAGGAACATCCCCTGTGTTCATACCATCTATCTTATCCTGGCCCTCTCTTACATGCAAGGAAGTTCTTAGACTGTATAATTCAGGATCTGAGACTAACTTAAAAATCAATACAAGTAATGAAAACATTAATGAAAGACACTTCTGTACTGTTTTGTCTCACTTGGTTAGGTCTTTAAATTCTTCATATTCTTGTTTTGAACTTGCCAGCTCACTCTGAGTCTGTAGCAGACGTGCCTTCAGCC
The DNA here is from genome assembly GCA_034783455.1 of Micropsitta finschii. NCBI lineage: Eukaryota > Metazoa > Chordata > Aves > Psittaciformes > Psittacidae > Micropsitta > Micropsitta finschii. The sequence goes on along the minus strand of JAVHNF010026863.1, from coordinate 16,110 downwards.
TTTCAACAGATGCCAGCGAATTGCCTTCTACTGATATGGTGGTGGAATATAAATGATGACCTAAAGAACAAACACATACCCCTTGAAATCATAGAGTAGCTTAAATATCTTAAGTTTTTACTAAAATGAGAGCATTTGTAGGCTTTTGAACAGCAACTGAGATTGTAAAAAAGAATAAATGGGTATTAGCTACAGCCCACATGAAAAAAATGTAGAATAATTCATATTACTGAAGTTTTTAGGACAACTAAAGACAGCAAAATGAGATCGTGGCTGGTGTTCACAGGATGCACCAGAATTCAAACTCCCTATTGCTGTATTTGCTTGAGGGTCACTGGGAATAAAATGAAGTAAACCTGTTTTATCAGTCTTCAGGAATCACTTCGAAAAAGGTAAAAATACATCAAGACAGGAATTTTAATACTATGCTGCACACACCAGAAATACAGTAAGCTTACTTAGCTGGAAAATATGAGCATATTGTTACCTCCAGTAGTTTTGTCTGTGGCTGAAGCTTCTGAGAAAGCTTTTTCCAATTCCACTATTGTGTTGGCATCGATTTCCTGAGCCTTTTTAACTGACTGCAAAGAACGAAGTTTTTTGTTCTCCTCTCTGAGGTTATAGTTCTCCATGGCATACTTTGCAATCTGTGGGTGTTGTTCCACCTGTGATAAGCAGTATTTTATTCATCAGGTTTTATTTTCCAGGCAATGCTACACATATCTAGCACACATATACATATTAGAGGTCCTGTTACACTAGTACCTTTAATAAGCATTAAATTGTAATTGAAAAGGAATAAAGATATTCTATACGGTGGTTAAAACCACCCAAAGTTTTTGTTTGCTTATTTTCTTACTCCCTTGGAATCTGCTCTCAAAAAAACAGTGAGTTTGATATCTTTAGGCTTTAACTGACAGTAAAGCAGCAGAAGCTTTTCTTGCTGCTCTTGATATTCATTTTCAGCTTTGACTTTAACACTGCCCCTGCATGCCATACAAAGATTTCTATAGTCCTTTATGACTGCCCTGACCTGTGTTCTTCCCCCTCCTTTCAGTTCAGAGCTCAGTTATAAGCTAGAGATTCAAGCTGGTCTTCCAATACATCTATTCCTTTCTCCTGCTGGTGCTTAGAGATTGTTTTTAAAGAATCTGCCTTCTCTCTTAAGCTTCTTTGTTCTTCAAAAATGCTTTACAAATGATAACACACCTAACAGATACCTGAATAACCTGAAGTCTCGTCTTCTGAAGCTTAGGTATGTACTTTGGTACTTGCCTTCCTCAAACAGCTCCAGGACTGCATCATTCCTGAATGGCCCATCTGGCATCTGTGTTCTTACCCTTCAGAAGCCTGCTCTGTTACTTGCATCCTGCTGTCTTTCCCTTTCAACAGATGTCATGGACACTAAAGTCTCCCATAAGAATAAGGATTTGTAATTTGGAGACTTCCTTCAGTAGTAGACTCAGTTCTCTACCTATCCTACATCAAGTGGCCTGTAGCAGCTCCCACCATGACATCACCCTTACCAACCTTTCCCTTTAGGCAAACTCACTCACAGACTCTAAACCTATCCATTCCATAGGCAAACTCGATGCACTTGAGATGCTTCTATAAAAGGAACCCACCACCCATCTTCTTTCCAGCCTGCTCTTCCTAAAAAGCCTGTATCCACCCATCGCATGAGCTATTCTTACAAAAGAAAACTGCTCTAGGAAAGAACTTACCTGTTCTTTGAGCATCTGCAATTCCTCCCTCAGTTCACTGAAGAGGTCATCTTGCTCTTTTGGCAATAAGCTTCCACCAGCCTCTTTATGTAACCGCTCCAAGCGAACAATATGGTTTTCACGGAATTTAACTATCATTTTATTGGATTGAATAAATTTCTCCTTCTTGCCACACAGGTCTTCTAGTTGAGCAATTTTTTCTAATAAATTCTTAGAAAGTACATATACAGATCAATGGAAAAAAAGTCATAGTCACATTAGATGAATTTCTAAGGTACACATATCAGACAGAGACAAAACATAACTCAGTCAATAGTAATTCTGTAAAATGCAGACTATCATTTGCAACAGATTCACAGAGAGCAAAAGCTCACAGGAAGAACCCACATTACTCACTATATTGGAAGAGCTTTAGTTCATCCGGTTACTTTGCTCCACTCCGATAATGTCCAGAGCCAGGATGGACAGAGCCTTGGGTGACGTGGTCTAGTGTGAGGTATCCCTGCCCATGGCAGGGGGTTGGAACTGGATGATCTTAAGGTTCTTTCCAACCCAAAAACTTCTATGATTCTATACCTAGAAACTCCAATATGACTTGGTAAACCAGGTATTTGGTAAAGCACATCAGAGTGCTGGTTTCAGTTGATTTTCTCAAAAAACTGATTCATTTTGGCTGATTCAATAGTGCACCATGACAAGAAATGGAGATGACTGGGAGGTTTGCTTCTCAAAATCAGGGAAAGAAGTTTGTTGTTCTGGTCAATTATTGTGATTTTTCTAATTAAAACAATCCACCCCCTAAAACTAAACATACTATGAAAGCTCTCCCATGGCTTGTCTGAATTTGGAAGACAGAAGAGAATCACAGAACTGTTCAGGTTGGTCAAAACCTTTAAGATGAAGTCCAACTGTTAGCAATTGACCTGCAGATTTTATCTTGCCTGTCATTTGACTGAGTTCCCTTGTTACCAAACCTTACTATTTTCAGGCAGAAATTTTTATTCAAAACCAAAGAAAAAAAAATAATCAAGAGAGTGAGTTTCAATATTAAGCACTTAAAAATATGCTTTCATACCTTCTTTTCACCTTCTGATTTCTCCCAGAACAACATTGCTTCAAGAAACTTATTCATGTAGTTTAGGTGGTTGTGCCCTTTTTCAACAGCACCTACAAGGTAAGTCAAAGAAATAAATACCACATTTATTAAAATACCAGTCAACCAGGTTTCCCTAGATACATAATGTCATGGTTGTGTAGAGAAAATTTAAATTCATTCATTGAACAGTATAATTCCTCTACAGGGATCAATGCCATACCCAGAGCAAGGAATTTTAGACAGTAAATCCTAGTTACCTGCAAGTGCTGATAAAGAACACAGTTCATATACATAACTGTATAATTCAAGTTGCTCAAGCATGAAGTGGCTTTACAATGAACTTCTATTAAGCTGAAAGAATCAGTCTGTTCAGCAGAGTATATTTATAAAATGCAAAACCCCTCTGAAATTAATTTGATAACACTAAGCCATTATTTAGCATTATTACTGCAATTTGTACATATCAAAAGTGGACTACCAGGTTTAGGAGAAGGAAATTCAGGAAAAGCTTGAATTAAGTAGACAGTGATTTAATTTGGAAGGAAAGCGTCCACACAAGGGAATAAAAGGGCTTAACTAATCCACTTTAAATATTAATTCCAAATAGCTTTCCTGAATATCCTCACACAGACAAGACTACTTATTTATAGAATACCACCATGTTTTTAAAATAGCTAGCAAGCAGATTGCATATTTGTGTGATCAAATATTACAAACACAACTTAACTGCATAGGCAAACACAGCTCTGATGTACTGGGTTCTGCTTAAAACTTCTCTTCAGTGTTTAAGCATCACCACTTGCTTTTCCTCAGAACTCTATTATATGTCTGAACATTTTTCAGTCCTCTGTCAATATTCATTTATTCATGGATGATTGGATATGGTCCCACATAATGACTGACTTGTTTTTACTGGTGAAGTGTGTATGCTAACAGAGATGTTTTATTTCCTTTGGAAAACTCAACCACAGATGCTTTGTATTAGGCAAGTCTTTCAACTTTTATAATTACTTCTATTACTGTATCTTCTATTCTTGGCAAGATCAGGAAAGAGTTGACTCAGCAACTCAGGAAGAGTTACAAGACCAAGTTCACTACTTCATTATCAAAATTACACAGTAGCATATTGCAGAGAGAGGTATGCATAGTAGAAAGCCGTGCTGGGATCTATATTGCAGATACAATGGTCTAAGGAAAAGCTGCTGGTAGAAAATTACATAACCCCTCAATTAATACCTTGCATTGAAATAGATCTTTTACTGGAAGGCAGACATCCTTCTTAGGATGTTCCTGAAGGGGCAAGAAGGGAAGAGGGAGGTGGGGAAAAAACCCAGTCCCGAGTTTAAAAATGCAGCATTATCAATACCATCATGTCCTCCCTGAACTAAATGTACAATCATACGTAAACTTTTGGTTACTTAGAGGATTAGGCAGCATGGTTCTTACAAACTGGAAGAGTATTCTAGGTATAATAAAACCATAGCTCAGCACATACTGTCTGGGCTCAAACCACTGCAGTGTAACTCAGAACCACGCAGCTGCTCACCCACTTCCCTCCTTCTCCCCCTGCTCCCAGGGTGACGGGGAGGAGAATGGAGAGAATGTAAACCCCACAGGTTGAGAGAAGAACAGTCCAGTAGCTAAGGTATAACAGTTATGCCTGCGCACAGGGAGGTTTCAGGCCCAGCAACAGACTTTCATGTCACTATTTGCT
>JAVHNF010026862.1:0-10829 GCA_034783455.1 Micropsitta finschii | reverse complement strand
AACTGGCTCCCTGTGGTGTGAGGCATGCATGGAAAGAACCATCAAAGGATCAAGAGGTTTTCTGGTTGGATCACCAACACCTTTAATAACACTGTGTTCCTCCAAACTACCCTACCAGCACACACAGCATTTTGTCAGGCTAAAGCACAGATCCCAGCCAGTCAGCTGGTCTTAATTTTAGGACAGTAAGAGGCAGAGTGCTTCATTTCCTCTAATGCTTTGCCCACACGTTTGAGAGTTGTGCTTGGCTTTTTCATTCTGACATTCTCCCACACTTCCTAGACCTTTTCCTAACCCAACCTAACAGCTAACTGCCTCTGATGGGAGAAAGGACATTGTCAGAGTCAGTGGATGCTTGTTATATACTGTAAATTTACTTTCATAATATCAGAACAAAATAGTGCTCATGAGAGGGATCGAACACCTTTTGTTTAAAGTATCTGCTGAAGGAGGACTCAGGATTTAGTGAATTTGAGCGTAACTACTCCTATGTTCCCTTGGTCCAAGAGAGTCAGATTTGTAAGTTTAAGTGAAAGTAAAGGTTTACTTAGGGTTTTTATGCAGACTCCAAAACTATTAAGCCCAAAACCAAACAAGAAAGCCTAAGGAAGGACAAAAGGTATCTGAAATACTACTCTCTTCTATTCCTGCTTTACTTTACTTAAATTCTTTGTTAAACAGCTGCTAGATTGTCTATTCTATGAAGAGCAGACAAGCTCTAGCGATTTCTTTAGCTTGCCAGCAAGATACTTCCTATCGGTGTTTTCCTAAATGCTCTATAACTCATCTCATAAAGACAAGTTTCATAACCATTTGCACAAGGTATTTAACAAATGTTATTAGAATGTCATCGTGTTAGATTTTGGGTTTATTGTATTTATCTGTCAGTATGAACTTAGCTCCTGATGTCCTCACATACTTCTTACTCAGGCAAACTTCCAACAGCTTTACAGTTATTTTTTATGAAGATTTTCAGCATTTGGCCCTAGGCTTTTCCTGTTGTGAATTGTTTATTTCTCTAGTTTATACCACAGGACACGTGTTTCTCCGTCATCTCCAGGTTTGCTCCTTGCATAATACAAAATTTCTTGCATAAGAGAAGCTTTGAGCTAAAGCTTAACTGCTAGACTGTTAATACCATCATTGATTTTATGTTAATTCTGGATTACCCAAGGATGAAGACAACCTTGGCTCTACAAAACACAGATTTTCTCTTACAAAAGCAAATGTTGTTACTTGTGACAGTTGTTTATACTCATGTATTATTTACTGAGATCTTTCTGACAAGGAATCAAGCTCAAAAATGCAAACGTAGAGATCAGGGCCATCATCTTGTAATCTCATTAGGCCTAAATCCAGATACCAGATGGACTCAACTAGAGGTGTGAAGGTAACAAGGAAAACTCAACCTATAAAAAAATCAAACCAAAACAAATAAAAAACCTTAAATAGCAGAAAATCTATGAATAAGTAATAGCTCTGAGACTATTTAGGTACAGTACTGTAATCAGTCATCTACATCCAGAAAACCCTTTCAGGTAATTCTTCTACCTACTCTGAGATGATTAATGGACTTAAAAGTTTCTCTGCCTAGGGTTCAGTAATTATTACTTTATAGGATTTTAATTTGGATATGAATCAGGCAAAGCATTCTTTCCCAGTAATATACTTGGGTTTTGTTTGTGGATCTGACTATCTGCATATGCAAACTTGTTCTCTCTCCTCCTTAAAAGAGCTTTGACTTACTAAGAAATGCATACATAATGCCCTCCTAACTTGCTACATACCGTAAATGACTTAGCACAGATTTGACCATCCGTGTATATGAGCAGAGAATTCAAGCCCCTCCAGGCTTTTTCTTTTCTTACTCATGCAGAACTGCATGTGGAAGGAAAGGAAAGGAAAGGAAGAAAGACGTCGCACTACAAATCCTCCTGCTTCAACTTAACCATCTGTGCAAAAAGACAGAGAACCAGCAAAAGGGCAGAACTTCTTGGAGCTTATATGACCAGACTCTTCCAGGTTCCACTTCAATGGGATTTAAAAGCAGATTTGTTATGCAGCACTGAAATAGGGGAGGTCTGAGCACATTGTAACAAGGAGAAAATTTCTGGTTTCAAAAAAGTTTCAAACTACTTGTCACACGTAGTTATCTCTGCTTATCTACAACCAGAAATAGGATCTAGACACTGAATGAAGAGCCAAAACTCTTTGGAGGATCTCAAGAAGCAGCCATTCATGTTAATATAAAGCAGATATTTCATCAAATTCTGGAGTCTGAAGGCTGTGGTCTTTGCTTCGGATTCTTTGATTTGGTTTTCTTTTCTGCTTTGTATGTGCTGCTTCCATGCCATCTGCCCTTATTAACTATCTTGTGAAGCTACTCATCAGTGGATATGCAGGTGTGTCTTATAGAGAAAAAGCTCAACAGGAGTTTATGCAATTTACCTGTGTTCGAGTACCAAGAGTATCTTGGGATATATTTATTTGTTAATTTTAAAAAAATAGTCACCAAAGGACAACTTCAGTGCTGAACCAGTAATAATCTGAAAAGACAACAAATGTCAAGCTTGGGATGTATGTCTCTTGGAATGACAGATGAGGTCTGCTTTCTAGATGTGAGTAAAGTATAAGGACATTTATCCAAAATACTTAAAAGTTTGCCTGTTCACAGGAGCAGAAGAGGTAGAGCTCTTTCTACATAAACAGTCGACTTCTTACAATATAGAATAACGTCTTCAAATTAAAACTTTTATCTTAATAACAGGTGGCTTTTTAATTGTTTCCAAAAGGGATCATGGGTGCTTAAAAGGGAACCACAGGATGGGTGGAGGCATCCTACCAGTGGGTCTGGGTTAGGACAAATGATGGAGAAAGGAATGAGATTTGTATGTCAAGTCAGTCAATGAAGTTTGACCTATACAAACTAGGCAATGCTTTTTCTCTGCCTAAGGAGCCTCAGCTTAGTGGGCTAAGATTTATGGCATTGGAAGGCTGCTATAAAGTCCAGAGACCTGAAACCATAATTTATTATACACAAACAATCATCGGAAATGAAAGAGGACAATCCTTTGAGACCCAGTATTTTAGTTGAAAAAACCCAAACTATTAAAAAAACAGCAGCTCTATGCTGTTGCCATAAAACTTAATGAAGCCTTTCCATCAGCACTTCAACTTCAGCAAAGAGGATTCTGCAAACTAACTCATTCAATCACCACGGCACTTGCTAGGCTTTACTCCACAGCCATCACTGTAAAAGGCAGCAGTAAGAAAGACTCAGTTCACTGCTGCATGAACCGTCAGGACTAAATTTTCTTTCCTCCTCGGAGGTGGTAATTCTGTTTTAGAGTTGGTATCCCCTGAAAGAACAGTTTGCATTGTTCCATGCATGCACCAGAATGAAGGATTTAAAACTTTAAGCTATTCAGACAGCAGTTTAGGTGAGCTCTGAATTCACATCACAATGGCAGAACAGTATCTCCTATCTTTTTGCAACACAGATTTCAGCTCCAAGGGGAGACAAGGGTATGACAGAAGCTAGTGACAACCAACACTGTCACAAATTTGGTGTAACACATCATTTGATCCTGCATTTGTTGATATTTGTTGCAGAAGACAAGTTTCACTAAGCTTTAGATCCGAGCCATCCCCAAATTAAGAATTAGCCTCTTAGTTTTGTCCTTACTTCAAGGTCATAGTCTAAGTCCCATGTGAAATTATGTAATTGTTTCCTACCTTCTTTTTCCACAAGCAAATCAACACTACTAAAACAACAAGGTTACCAAGCTTTATGAAGTGCTAGGAGTAGACACTAGTCTTTTGGTAGCCAAAGTGTCTAAACTGCAGCTTGTGTGAGTTTGTGGCTTGCATCAACTCTAGTATATTTAGCAGAAACCACGTGAAAGGACCAGGCACATCTTCTGAAGCACTTAAAATCTGCAAAACACAAGACTATTTCCATGAAGCTTACTTCCAATCACTGCATGCCAATGCAAGACATTCCAAAAACACAGAAGAAAAAGTGACTTCTTTTGTAAGACACTAAAATATATTCTGAGTGGGAACTACCTCTGAAGTCATTCATTAGCAGAAAAAATAGAAAGCATGCAGCTATAAACAGTCAGTACCATGGTTTCATGCTGCTGCAAGTAATCAGTAGTGTATTTAAGTGTCTGGAAGGAGAGGGAACTCAACACCAAGTGGAAAATATAAGATGGAGTTGGAAAGAAAACCAGTGCTACCGCAAAAAGCAAGCCTTGCCTTCTTCTTGCTACACAGCTTAAAAGAAAGAGTAACTGGAATGAAGTCACAGGAAACAAATACTCTCCAAAATGTTTGGGTAAGAGATGGTGCTTTGTATACTAAAGAGCAGAAGCAGAGTTTGGGTATTTGAATTGTGATGAAGGACCATCCTTATTACTAGAAATCCATACTATTGCTAACACTTGCTTTCTTTCCCAAGGGCTTTAAAGGTTGCTATAGACAATGACATTTAAACTGTATTCCACAGCAGATGACTTCCACACTTTCTTCCACATAAGCATAAAGAAATGTCAATCTCAGGAAGCAGAGCGCTAAGAGATTTCGGATGTTTCTTTGGATGGTCTGATCTCCAGCCCATATTGCACACTTGGGTCTGAAAGACAAATCTCCGTAATAGAGTTCATCAAGGGGAAACACACAAAAATAACTTGTCCCTTTACAAACCCTCAACTAAAATGTTTAATTACAGAAAATACTTCTCCCTACTACAGATCCAAACATCTTGGAGCTAACTGTATTCTGCTCAGATTCAACTGTAAGATGCAACAATGTCCTACCAAGTAAATCAGAAACAAAGGTGTTTAGGACTGAGAATGTTACTGGCAGTTTTACACAGCATAGTAACAGCTGTGTACAGAAACCAGTGAAAGAAACACAGTAAAACATGTTAAGAAGAAAGTGCTTTGGTAAAGTAAAACCAAAGACAATGGAGCAATGAAGACGATATGAAGTGAGTGCCCATCACAAACTACCTAGCACTAGCCAGCTGTCATCTGCAGGAATCCCAGATGTTGGGTTATACCACCCCTTACCACTCCCAGCCCTCCCAACGGATAACAAAGTCAAGGAGCCACACTAATGAATGCAAAGTCACTTGGGAATAAAAAACAGTGCAAACACGCTTCAAAATATGAGTTAAAAAATGTCAGCTTCTATATTGATAGTGAGAGGATACTGGTTCACTGCCTGAACTTCAGTGTGTACAAGTGACACTGCCAAAGATAAAGGGAGGTGACCCTTCCCCTTTATTCAACACTTGTGAGGCCACACTTGGAGACTGTCCAGTGCTGGGTTCCTCATTGCAAGAGCGAGACGGACATACTGGTGAGAGTCCAACCAAAGCCCATGCAGATGATTAAGTGTCTGGCACATCTTCCCTATGAGGAAAGACCAAGACCTGGGACTGCTCAGCCTGGAGAAGAGAAGACTGAAGGGGACCTTATCAATGCATATAAATACCTGACAGGAGGGTGCAAAGAGGATGGAGCCAGACTCTGCTCAGTGGCATCCAGTGGCAGGACCAGAAGCAATGGGCACAAGCTGAAACACAAGAGGTTTCCTCTGAACATCAGGAGACACTTTCTAACAGTAAGGGTGACTGAGCACAGGTTGCCCTGAGTGCGTGGTCTTCATCTTTGGAGATATTCAAAAGTCATCTGGACATGGTCATGGGCAACCAGGTTTAGGTGGCCCTGTTGGAACAAGGGGTTTGACATGATGATCTCCAGAGGTCCCTCTCTATCTCAACCATTTTATGATTCTGTAACATGAAGCCTTTGGCAGCAGAGCCAGGTCACAGGTTAGCAAAGAAACCAGACTGGCAGCTCTGAGTTCAGAGCAACATGGATCTTGATTCTCCAAATTCGCTGTGTGCATTTTGCACCAATGACTTCTGCTCATTCCTTCCATCAGCAGGGAAAGAACACTTCCAATAGACAGAAAGAAAAAGAAAATAAAGGACACTACACACATTCCTGAACAATGCCTACCTCTTTATACTCACTTGGTTACAATTCAGAGTTCCCTCTGGCTCTAAGTGAAGCACATGGGAGCTTTGCCAGAGTGCAATGGGGGTGGGTTCAGGCCCTTTACACAGCCTCCCAGTGCTTTCCTCCACCCTGGTGTTATGTAAGAAACTGAGCTAAACTAAATATTACACAATCTTGAAAAGGGAAGGGACTAGTAAGATATCTGCATGACTCCTTCATGCTGATTCACCCCTTCCTTTCCACTTTTGATTATAGCTCTTGCTTAGAATGTAAAGATATACCTGAATTGGTCACTTCTTGTCTTTTAAGCTTACTCCAGGTAGTGAGATGTTTCATCAGCTTAAAAATGACATCACATAGAACCTGGGGTTAGACTTTTTAGTAGGGTCTCTTGCAATAGGACAAGAGGCGATGGTTTTAAGTTGGAAGAGGGTAGATTCAGACTAAGTAAGTAAGGAAGAAAGTAAGTCTTCCTTACTGAAGGAAGACTTCTTCAGTAAGGAAAAATTTTTCATGATGAGGGTGATAAAACACTGGCAAAGGCTGCCCAGAGAGATGGTAGATGCCCCATCCCTGGAAACATTTAAGGTCAAGCTGGATGGGGCTCTGAGCAACCTGATCTAGTTGAAGATGTCCCTGCTTAGCGCCTGGGGATTGGACTATATGACCTTCAAAGGTCCCTCCCAACCCAAACCATTCCATGATTCTAAGCAGGACAACAGCACCAGGAAGAAGGGTGCAGTCTTCCCTCTAGCACTGCTACAGTCATTGTAGCACTTCCAGTATCTGAAGCCCCATATCCCCCACATGCTGTTCTTGCTGTGGCTCTGAGCCCCACAATCCTACACCAGCCTAGGAAAATATCCTGGGGATTATCATCATCCAAGAAAAGAAACAGCAGCAGTCTTCCAGATTGCTTGGTAACTACAAGTAGGTCAGAAGGGAGCAGAAAAACTACTGAGTTAAGCTATTGCCTACACGCTTTATAAGTGCAGTCCCACATCTGGCATCATATTAAACAACAACAAAAAAACCCTTTTCTAAGCAGGACAGCAGCCTAAGGCATATTCTATGCCCTAGAAAGACGTGGAAATGACTATCCCCTGCTTAGGCTGGGCAAAAGGATTGTCATAAACCTAGACATTTCAAATCCTCATTATGCTGTAAAACAGCCATTTACCCAATAACAGCATTTCTCCAGCATAGTTGATGTTCTACTGAAATATGTGTGTGGCAATAAAAATGAAGCTCAATAACTCAGTGGTAACTTCATGTCTTGTAATAGATAAAACATATGTGCAGTCTTGAAGGTTATGTTGTTATACTGAAGGATATCACCACACTTTAAAGTGTACGGTAACGAGCATGAACAGAAATTGCCTGGTCTAGTACTACGCACTTAAAATACAATGCATTGTACATGAGTGGAAATTGCTAGTTCTAATGCTACATATTTAACATGTGACTGTAAAAATTACCCAAACTAATTTATCAACTAGACTTATGTATCGGAAATATATTGTACATTTTCTGAATATGAATTATTTATATTCACCAAGAACATTCAAACTCACAACAAGAGCTCTATTTTCCATCCCTCCTAGATCTAGTAGTTTCCATGCAAAAGTTATTTTTCACAACATGCATTATTATAGTATGCCTTTTTAAATACTGAATGAAATCGTCAACTCTTACAAACAATCTGTCTTCAAGAAAACGTCTTATTCAACTTCATCCTATGATCTAACCCAGTAGGTCCATATCAGCAGTCTCTTTTCCAATAAAAAACTCTCATGATACCAAATTGTAAGTTTTGCCAGAGAAAAGACAACTATACCAGGCCTAATACTCTTTGACAATGTTATTTCTGGAAATCAGAATCACACAATCCACTATTTTAGCAGGGTCCTAATACAGAAAGTGTAAAACCTTATAACAGAGTCTCATAGTTTCCAATCTGTACAATTAGTCCTAAGGATTAAATTATTACTGTTATTTTAATTTCCACTGAATTGAACAGTCAGAAATTGAGAACATGATGCTTTGAGAGCAATGTTCCAATAAGATCAGTCCAATGGTATAAAACAGGTCAAACTTTATTAAATATAGTTATGCTAGGGCCAAAGGAGTTTAAAGAGTAATCTGAGGCTTATGTTAACTTCTTTATATATATTGTCTGATGTCTAAACTAATTAAAAATGTAAGTATTGACTATCATTCTGCATAAAGATAATACTGACAGTATCATTCTGCTTACCATTCCATCATACTCTATGCACATCATTTTTCTACATTGCATATCTAGCTATCTTCACGCACTATGAAGAGGAAAGCCTTAAAAATTAACAGATAAATTACACACTCCTCTGCTTTATACCAGTAAAGTCAATAGCTAGGAAAACTTTGCAAAAATCAGGCTCTGCAAGTGCCAGTATTGCAAAAATCAGTCTATTAAAGTGCCTCCATCAAGAGGCAGATTCCCTCAAGTGAGATTCAATCCCAGATTTAAGGTATGAAATTTATTTTGAGTGGAATTTAGCATTAGTTCTCCTGTGATCGTACCTGCCTCCGGTCTTGGCATATAGATAAATACATTAAAACAAAACCCCCAAATCAAAACACTCCACAAAACCAAAGAACAGGAAGTGGACAGGACGTGGTTGTGCCTTATGAATTTCAGGTAACAGTAACTGAGCTGCTCCACAGCAGCAGTGGGGATAAAGTATCAGTTATCAGTCAAAGAAAACAATCAATCAGATGTGAACATTTATCTCCATTGTCTTCTTGAAGAAGAATATCTGTTTCGGGCAATTCTAAAGCCTTTATTCCCTTTGAAAGGAAAAGGCTGCCACTAATATTCAGCCTTGGACTCTGCTTTTTGTAATAACATAACCAGGGCAGTACAGTGATCTTTTGGTGGCAACTCCCAGGCCTCTGCACTGCTCACTCCTGCAGAACTTCAGCTCTATTTATATACAGTTTTACTTTATTCCTGTCTGTCTCCAAGAGGTCCAATTCCCATTCAAACATCAATTGAGCTGAGTAAATAATTCCCATGTTGTATGATTTCACCGGTATGATCACTTTAAGTCATGGATGTATCTCTTAATATAAAAAATTAAAGAAGACTATTTCAGAAACTTCTTTTTTAAACTTAATGTTTTTCTAAATTGGAAAAGGGAATTGCAGGAATATCTTTTCATTGAATAGAAAAGACAGAAAAGTCATTAAAATTTGTGCTCATTCTGTGTTAAGGTCTACAGAAATGCCTGAAACTTCTTTTATGAACCAATGATCAAATTCACACTGATTTTATGTATTTATCTATTATTGTTTTTCACTTATTGAAGACTTTGAAAAAAGTTCCCATTATTGTTTTCTCAACAGTGGAGAAAAATTAAATATGTATTGAGCACTGTCATACATAATAACCACTCCATTTCATATTCATTGGTACCCTCATAAATGAAACATAAGCTTTTCTGGAGGAAATTTTCACCTTGAAGGAAATAAAGACCATTTGCTTACGAAATACAAATGAAAGGGAAAGTATAAAGAAAAAATAATCACATTTCTTACCATTGTAAGGGTGAATGGATGGCTTTCCAGTGCAGACACTCTTGGACAGTGTAGAATAACATACTGAAACAAAATCAGCCAGAGAAAATAAAATGATGGAAAAGGTATGTTCAAAACATTCAGTGATGGGTTAGTACATATAAAAGTCATCCCTACAGACAATGCTTTGCGAACAGCAGTGATTTTTTACGGGCATGTTAACTCACCTGACCAGGTCTTGCTTTAAATTCATCTTTTATCATCCTTACTTCAAGGACATTGGAGGGATGGCTTATCACTGAAGTTATTGTGACTGGCTTATTGCTGCGGATGTAGCGGTAAAGCCTCTCCACACAGTACAAGCACAGAGGTCCAGAAATCCAAAACCAGGTCTGTGGGAGAATAAAGTTATGTTATTTCAAGGACTTTCAATTCCATGTTTTCTAATTTCAAAACTACATGAGTGCTTGCAGGACCTCATCCCAAATCTATTGGGACCAGTGTTTTGCTCACAAGTAACCTCCACAGCTCTCCACATGCAGAAATCCAAGCATGTTGTTAAGGCTTAATCAGTCTAATCGGCAGCATCATCCACAAGCACAAACAATTTCAATCATAAAACTCATCAGAAACAAAATGCTAATGACCTCATTTGCAATCATGTTACTCTGGTTTTATGTAGTTGGATTGCAACCAACTTCAGCAGTGAATGACACAGTACATACATTGCTTCAAAATCTAACAGACCAAAGTACTATGAAACTAGTTAACCTTTATGAAAAGAAACTTATTTGACTATTACCTTCTTCAATCACCTCAGGAACAAAAAAATAAAACCTAAGAAATAAGCATTCTTGTGCTATAGAATTTAGGCTTATATTAAACTAGTTTAAAATCATAGACAAGGGAGAGTAATGGGCACTTCTGAACCACAAGTTATTTGCCCCTGTGGAAGATGTGTATGCTAGACAAATAATGCCCTGGAAATGGCCATTTCTCTGCACTGATTATAAGGGGAGCCCTGAGTGACTACCTCAAATGGAGACATTTGCAGCTGCTCAGCTAAATCCCATCCTACCAGTCAATTACTAAGAGCTTATGGCAGAGCTAACTACTAAATCCACATTTGCTCAGACATTCAAGCCATGGCACTGAAGTGCTCTCAACCCCATCCATCTTCCCAACTTTTGAAGTTACACATCAGCATCTCTTGCAGCTAGCAGAGCATTTGATTCCCTC
>JAVHNF010026846.1:9642-21463 GCA_034783455.1 Micropsitta finschii | reverse complement strand
TATGTTGAGGACACCAGAACTGCACACAATACTCCAAGTGAGGTCTCACGAGAGCAGAGTAGAGGGGCAGGATCACCACCTTCGGCCTGCTGGTCACATTCCTTTTGCTGCAGCCCAGGATACGGTTGGCTTTCTGGGCTGTGATTGCACACTGAAGCTGGCTCATGTTCATTTTCTCATCAACCATCACCCCCAAGTGATGTTATGACAAACCCAAGTGGAAATTTTGGTACTGCAACCCATAATGTGAAATAATTCTTGTTGACTGCATAATTCAGGCAATTTAGGAACCCTTCAAACTGGTTAACAGTTGAGATGTCAAAAGACACTGCTCTAACGGCATCTCTTTTCATCTATGTATTTAGACACACAGGTGAAATTAGAGTCTGGTAGAACTGTACGTCTGACTGACCCCACAGCTCAGGAGACAGGTGTTTACATAAACTCAAGGCCATCTCTTAGTTCCAGGCCAGCACAGGAAAGAAACCTGTTAATAACACTCAGAGTTTGTTTTGCTTCAGAGCAGACCACTATTTAAAATACAGATAATATCTGCAAAATGCTTGTAAACAAAACCACCAGTTTAAAATTTGCCCTGGAGAAGTACTGCTAGACAGCAGTAAGCTCACGCTAGGAGACTATTGCACATCCTTTCACACCTTTGGGGAATTTAACTACCCATACAGAATCAGCTACCTGATTGTTGAAAGGAGTGGTACATAACACTCCTTTGACTTGCATGAAGTCATGCTAAGTTAAAGAACACAGTTCTGTTTCTCCTCAAGAGCTCTCCACTGTGTTCAAAAATTCAAAGCACGCTTCTATTCTCTCCTCAGAGTGAAGCTGATGTAAAGCTGTCACCTTTAGACAATGTCAGCACAAACAGCACAGCCACCAAGAAGAGGATGACCTACAGGGTGCAAGATATAACAATATGCCATAAAAGAGGTAAGCTACACACCATTATGTTGATGTTGCACTGCAGTACGGTGAATAAAATAAGGTGAAAATTGCTATGAACTCTGTCTGGTAGGGATCAGTATTAGGACAAAATGTATTTAATGTCTTCATTTATGACCTGGAAGGTGTAAAGCAATAATGAAATTTTCAGAGAAAACCGATGTTCTATTTCCGCAAACACCTGCTCACGTAGATTTTCAAGTAGTGCAATTATTGTGTTCAGCAGGATTATTCGAATACACACAATTGCACCTGATTTAGATCTGACAAGATCAGGGACAATACTGGAAAGATCTCAGGTTGCTATGCGGGAAGTGAGAAATAATCCAAGCAAATTCAGATAATTATAGCCATGGCTAGGAAACTGCAAAACAAGATTTAGACACAACAAAACCAGCCAAATACAAATAATCTAAATTAGCAGGAATAAGAAAGCCTAGCATCTAGACATCCATTAAGACTTTTAATGAGATATCTGAAAAATCTTTGTAGCTTGTACAGCAACAAAACAGGCTAACATATTTTCAGAGTGATTTCTCAAAAATTTCCTGGAGCAAAGAAACCCCTTTCCATAAGGGTGGTTTATAGTTACTTTGGAAATACCATTCTCTCTTGTCAGAAAATAGAGACAAAGAAGCACACATAGGAAAAAAGCAACAAGAATGATCAGAGGAGAACTGTTTTATGAGGAGAAATTGAGTCTCCTAGTTAGCAGACATGATACATATTTTTTCATGTGATGACTAAGCAGGACATGGCCATAGCTGCCTACAGATATTTCCGTAGTGTAAACATCAAGACAACAGATGATTTATTTGAAGTGGTTCAAGTGGGCAGAGTTAGAAATAACAGGAAAAAATAATGGAAAGAAATTATGCAGCTTAACAAACATTTCTGGCACTGAATCACATAAAACTGTACAAAGATAGAGGCCAAAAGCCTCTCATCTTCGAGACATTGAGACTACATGGAATGAGGCTGCAACAAGCTGCAGGATGGATGACACTGTGACTGTGTGGAACTTTACAAAGCTGCAGTAATTTGTCATGGCATGACTCTTATTCACCCTGTCACCATGGCATTAATAATATATTCAGAATAACTTACAATGTCCATGAGAAATGAAATTGGTGACTTATGTTTTCTGTAATCTAAGAGAGATAATGATTTATTCTTTTTCATGGAAATGTGAGTTCATTGAGGCTGTAGAACAAAAAGCTATCAAAAGAACTATATCTGGTTACATAAAAGATATCCTGCCAAAAGATAGTGACATAACAGCAACAGCACTGAGACAAGTTTTCTCTGAATCAGGGATTTATTGTTGTTTCAGTGGTAGGTCTTGTTAGACCCAGCATAGACCCATGAAATGATAGGAGAGTGAAGTTATATAGTAACACTGCACATGATCTATTCTTATACTTTTTTTTCTTTGCTGGTTCTGAAGTCCCTGACATGTTACTGACTTTGGGGAAAAGCAGGGCTTTCTTAGCTTCACTAATCCATTCTTCGAAGCCTGTTTTGCTGTTTACACCGTTCCCACAGGTTTAGCTCTTCAGCTCAGCACCACTGATGCTCTTTTTTCCCATGCTGGTAAACAGTGGCAGTCAGTAATAGCCTCGGCAATTACAGGCAGGCTTACCTTCAGCATAGGCCTACCATGGAAAAAAGTTAAGAATGATCAAAAAAAAAAGGGGGGGGGAATCAAAAAAACAGGAATGGGATAGAAAGGCATAGAGGAAATGACAGAAGAGATGAAGAAAGGATGACAAATGGTGAAAAGAACCAGAAGCAAGTGATGAATAGTGGAGAGCCTGGTGAAAGGAGACCTAGTAAGAATAACAGAGTTAGAAAAAGTAGTCTGAGAGAGCAAGATAGGATAGGAGCGAAAGAGAGATGGTTGATAAGAAAGGAAGGACAAATCCTTTAAAAACAGCATAAGACAAACCCACCAGAGGAAATTAAGCCATAAACATAAACAGCATAAACATAAGCAGAGTAAAATAAAAACTAAGTAGAAGCATGAGAGAACAGAGGAAATTGCAGCGTGATGAACTGAAAGCAGAGAAACAAAATGTATCTGGTAAAAGGTAAAAATTCTGGCAGTTGTTGGCAGCTCTGGCTTTCTTTGCACAAGTTTTTTGCTCTCTCAGGCAACGTATTCCCATTAGGAAATGCTCTTTCTCAAACCAGCTCCAGCACTCACTGATAATTCTTGGTGTTCAACTGATACAAATCTAGGAAGGTTCAGTCAGGTTGGAGCAACCTCCAGATAGTCTTTTTTATGGTATGCTCAGTCACTATGTTTTCATTAATACTGGCTTAATAGAAGTAGTTCAAGCCCCTCAACACTGGCACAGATAAGTTAGTCAGCAAATATATCAAAGCAATGAGCTTTCTAAAAGGAGAAACGCAGTGAATCTGCAGGAAGGATCCTTACACACATTTATGTTATGAACTGTTTCAATGAATTGTATTTCCTCACTAAAAGTTGGTTATCAATATTAAAACATCTATGTGTAGATCAAGCTGAGGAACAAAGAATGATGAGACTTGATACAAGCTTTGTTAAGCAGGAAGATCATAAATACTGTATAAAGTAGAAGAGACCTCAAAATTGTATCTAATAATGAGTTTTAATATCAATTTGGTTCAGTACATAGAATCTCTGATAAATCTGACTGAGGAATTTCAGCAACATGCACATGTACTATAAAAACCTGTTAAGTCACATCCCTATATGACTATCAGATTAAGTATCTTATAGGAATATTGAATAAAGACTGAATGTTAGACAA
Source organism: Micropsitta finschii (assembly GCA_034783455.1). Classification (NCBI taxonomy): domain Eukaryota; kingdom Metazoa; phylum Chordata; class Aves; order Psittaciformes; family Psittacidae; genus Micropsitta; species Micropsitta finschii. The sequence continues at coordinate 17,705 of JAVHNF010026846.1, read as the reverse complement.
AAACCAAATTCGAAATCCCTTCTTCAGAACTAGATTATTTTTAGAGTTATGCGTCAGCATTAAATACAGTCTAACAAATTTATGTATAGATTGACTGAACATGAGAACTGAAAAGGTTTTTAAATTGAGGAAGAGAATATGGATGGCCAAAAAGTTAGAATTATATTACATGCCTCTATTATACACTTTGAGTGCTGTTTATCCCTCAGGGTAGAATACTTACAGGTTTTCGAGTCGGGGTAACTTGAACAGAATGATAAAATTCTGGTTGAACTCGGCTGCTTTTCTTGATTTTTCTTTTTCTTACAGAAGTTTCCTGCTCACTTAGGTGGTGAGCTTCCACTATGGGTTGTGTTTCCTCAAGGCGAGGTGCTACACGTCTTCTAGCATGACGAGGACTTGACCTAAAGCCCTGTAACAGAAAATGCAATCATCGTGTTTAACTTCTCTCAGAATGGAGCTGTGTAACAACAGAAAAATCACACAGGATCTTAACGACAACTTAAGGTACAAGCATGCTCATCCTAAATTAATATAGTATCTATACAAACGGCATGTAACAATAAAGAGATGTTGCCAAGTGCCATTAATATCACATTTGTTTTCTATTTCTCAATTATATGTGTTATTGACACAGCTAGTAGAAGTAACTCCTGTTGCTTTTCTTTATAAACTCATGCTTTTAGGTATTTATTACTAAACAGTTCTAATTAAAAATTTATAGTTAAAATTTTCCAGGTTAATTCTTGGCCTCAAGAGAAATTGTTTTAGGGAGCATGAGTTGAAAAAGGTGCATTTTTTCCTGAGAAAAAAAAGCAGAGAAAAATTGGTAGCTGGCAACACTTAATGATGACTGATGGTTCTTGTTAAGAGTTCTAATGCTGCTAGATATGAAGGGAGACTTTACCATTTGGAATAAATAATTAAGACAGAATGCTGCCTTTCTCTGCCATCTGAGATACACGTTTATTTGGCCAAGTTAATAAACTCAGGAAAAGCTGCCCTTCACGAATGCTTTTTAGAGGCTTGCAGTGAAAATCTCATCATCCAGAATGTCTCATAGCCTTACAGAATTTAATTCCTCTAATGGCAACATGTATAATGCTAGCCCATTATTGCTACCTGCAGAGCATTTACAAGGAGCATTCTCTCATTTCACTGAGTCCCCCTCATGAGCATGCACGAGCCTGCCATGCGTCATTTGTACTGGATAAAATGTTGTTTGTATCAAATTTGGCCAGGTTGTAAATAAGAACTTAATTCACTTAGTCACGTCAGCTTTCAGAATAAGTGAGCCAAATCTATGTCCTTCATGATGGTCTGCAGTTTATAAAGACTCTACTCCCTTTCAAAAGCAAGAATAGATACAACATTTCCTAATTTTCTACCTTCTTTTATTTTTCTAGTAAAATCATAGAATCATAGAATAGTTAGGGTTGGAAAGGACCTTAAGATCATCTAGTTCCAACCCCCTGCCATGGGCAGGAACACCACGCATTAAACCCTGTCACCCAAGGTTGTCTCCATCCAACCTGGCCTTGAACACTGCCATATGTCTGCTCAAGTCCTCACGCCACAAACCCAGCATCCAGAAATGTCTCATCCATATAAAGAAGCAAGCTTCTACAAGGGGAGATTTTAGTTAAAACTACAGAAATGTATGCTATGAATCTAAATACCCTGAGTTCCTGCCAGCTCAAAACTAGTGGGAGCAATACATTTCCATATAAACCTGCTGTTCTTTTTTCACCCTACTCTTAAGCTTTTGTTTTTTGTGTTTTGCCTTTTTTTTCCGTTTTGTTTTAATTAGGAAATCAGCACAAAAAGGTTATGCTAAAATGTTGTTACATTGGTAAATTGAAGTAATCAAAATTCAGATGTATGGCTCTGACTAAACTGGATAGTAAATGTAATGTTCATGAAACTGCAAGGGAAGAGTGTGCAGTCTGTTCTGGACACTCTGAGAGACATGCAGCTATTTTCATTATTTAAAGGTGTGCTCCATTAAGTAAATATACTCCTAAACAGCCAAAACACACAAACATGTATTTACATACACATGCTAATAATTACTACAGGTATACATTTGCATGCAACAGATGATGTGAAATGGTTGAAGTGCTAAGGTGAAGTAACTTTCAGGTAACAACCTTCTACTCCTGAACATTGGATAGGAGGGACAGGAATAGAGCCCAACTCTGCTTAGTCCATTTGGGTGGTTCATGTATGTGGTGCATTGTGGCTACAAAATACATAGGATTTTGTAAGGGTTCAGTGTTTCCTGAACCCTTTTATCTGATGCCTCCTATTCTACTGAAGCAATAGTCATTCAGACTACAGGTATGGCCAGACTTCGACTCCCTGTATCTTAATTGAAGCAGGACCTTGTCCATACCAGCTGACACAAGCAGCATAATGGAAGCCATTGAAGCCAGCAGACCTGTGCAGGTTTAGGAAGACCTATAAACATTCCAAGATGTAACTCTGTGAGACAGATACTCTGCCACACTATTGCAATGGGAAAATCTATTGACACATTTTCTTTCTACACTGTGAAATCCTAACACATACTTAAAACCATCATTCAACATACTAGGCCTATTCAGGATGACGGGAAAAACACAACACAGAGAGCCTGCTATTACAGAGCTTACTTCTTGTGGAAATTTTCTTCCACAAAAAATATTAGCGTGCATCTGGGATTATTCCATAGTAAAAGAAGATATTCCTTAGGAGACCAAAATACCTAGCAAATCTATTCTGGGTTCAGAATTCAGAAGTGATTTCTACACATTAAATGCATTATGATTCATTTACATATGATGGCTACTGGCTGAAGCCTGGATATGTACCCTGTGCTGCAGCTGCTCCCTCACCATACTCCCATCCCCATTAGCTGGATAAAACTCTCTGGAAAAGCATGTTTATGTAACAGAAGAATTTGGTAGAAGCTAAGCAGATATAAAAGTGCTTAGAAATGCATGCCAAATAGGGATTCAAGTATGTGGGCCTGTCTCACTGAGTAACTGCACCTCGAAATATTTGAAGGTTTACTGATTATTACGTTTCAATATGAAAGTCACAGCTTCCAGAGAAGTCTCTTTATAGACAGTGCTTCTTTGTATTTTATATATTTTTTCACTCCTGCTGTTTATTAGTAGCAAGAAAATGGGATCTTTATCTCTTTAAGAGCTCATCTGCTTCTGTTTGCTGAAGCTTATTCTTCACTTGAAGTCATAATCTGCCCACAGTATCACAAATGGTTGCTCTCGGGAGGATTATAATGCAATAAAGGCAGAGAATCATGATTTCAGGTGGAAAATTAATTCTATATCAACAAAGATGTTACAAGGGCAGAGTCCTCAGACCAAAACCCAAAATGCTTACTCATGCCTGCAGTAAGACTTTGCCAGAGCAAAAACCCAAATCTGGAAAATGTCACAGCTTGGTAATCAAACATTTGGTAGTCAAAAGCCGCTGCTCCTGCCCTCAACGCAAAACTGGAATGACCAGCAGTGCCTTCTCAACAATGGAATGAATAGACGCTTCTTGTGTCAGCTGTGTTATTTATCCTGTATTTGAACCCAAAATTGAAAACTTACCAGGTTAATACAGCAATCAAAAATTTTTAAAAGGCAAAAATTGCACAAATATCTGTTTTAGAGGTTAAATCAATGCACAGAGAAGACCAGGAAACTATTACAAAATACTCAGGGAGGCACAGTACACCACCTGAGACCAAATCACTGAGAAAACACTAGAGATTTTTAAATCACACAGGCAACTCAATGAGGTTGCTCTAACACTGTTAAGCAATCTGTAGTTTCCAGTATCATGTGAATGCTGTGTCACTGGACAGTGACAAACCTTTTCTTGTTCTTGGCACTGAGAGGGAGTTGCTCATTCCTAGACCGTAGTTTCTGACTCATTTTTATGCCTGTAAAATTCTGAAACAAGGCAAACCAAACAAGACTTCAAATACATATTTTTAGACAATCTGTCTTTGAAATACTAAAATAACTGCACAAATATTTACACTGCAAAGTATTCTTCCTTAAAGAAACAACTCGGATGACCACCAGAAGCAGTTTTAGATATCACAGAGGAAGACAAGAGGCAAACTGAACCTGGGATTATCTTCTCTCCCAAAGCACTCATGTGCATCCTTCCAGTTTAGAGTCTGTTTGAATCCACAAATACTGATCTTCCTAGTTACACCCTACAGTCAGCAGGAATAGAGAGGTGTCTCTGGAGGCTAGATCAGGGACAAAGCCTAGTTCACCTCTCTCAAAGGAGGTTTTCTGCCTGTGGAAGAAGGCTGGGGAGATCACCTTCTTTTAGACTAAATTCATCCTTTTAAGTCTTCTCTGAAAGGTTCTCTTGGTTTTTGTTTGTTTTGTTTTTTTTTTTCAGGAATTGTGGTAATAAGGAAAGGACCTGTTGTGTTTATCCTTACAGACAAGCCAACAGTGAATTTTGCAAAGCCTGGATGCTGCATGCCAGAGCACACAACCAACTGGTTGTGTAAAATGACTTCCACAGTAAGGGGTCTTGTAAAAAAAATACCTTCTTATCCAGCCAAGTTTGAACTTCACACCTCTGATTCAGTGGCTGACTTCTTGTGTCTAGAAACACAGCGTAGGATCGCTCTGACCGAAGCTCAGCAGACTTCCACTCTCTGGGTTCCCTTTCAAGCCACTGAAGTCAGATGAATCATTTCCTAATGGCATCTATTACTCTCCACTGGCCATAAAGGGGACCCAAGCTGATTACTTCACTTGTAGACATCTATACTGTAAGTATCCAAAATAAGATAGCATGTATTAGACCCATGACAGCTAGGTTTTGATCTACCTTCAATACAATAGTCATCATTCCATGTATATCATCAGATTTCCTCTTATTTTCCTCCTACATGAAATAATTCCAGTCTTTCCCAGTATCTCTTTTTTTTTGTCCTTATTCAGACATCACTCTTACTGGACCCCCATAATTCACCACAGTACTCTTATAAATGTGTACTGCTCATTTATATAATAGCATAACATGGTTTTTCCTTCTGTTAAATACTGTCCATCCCAGGTTTTCACTGAATTGTCAAAAATAATTCAAAAGGCCCTTTCTGGAGACCATATACTTAAATATTAATAAAGTGGAAAACCAACTTTTCTCTATAGCATACCCAGCCTTGCACTTACGAACATCATGTGTGTTCATCTGCTCCACTCTTCAGAATTTCTTCAGTATGGTCTGGTATTTGATAACCAAGTATGTCATGATCTGCAACCCTTGTTATATTTTTGCCTATTCCCATTCCTAGCCAATTCATTAATATAATAACCAGAATTTTGGAACTTCCTAAAAACTTGTCTGTCATTTACAGACAAGGATATTTTGGATGATTTGTTGAACCTTTTTCTTTCATGGTCTTAGTTTTTATGTATTTCTTCCTAATATTTTGTCTGATACTTTGGTAGCACCATATAAATACATCTTTGCTATCCCGTGTGTGCATTATTGCTTTAGTGACATGAGTCTTTGACTCCTCCATTCTTTCAGTGTATGACTGTATTATTTCACCAGATCCTTTCCTTCTCCATTCTAGTTTTTACTACCCCTACTGCCTTCATCATACATCATCTATTATTTTTATGCTTGGTAAGAAACCATAGTCATTCTTCATTTTTTCCAGTGTGTTATTTTATGTAGACTACATTGAGTGTCAGAATTCTCGTCTTGGAACTTAGCCTTTCCAGACAGTATGTGTTTTCAGGACCACTAACTTCAAGAGAAATAAGAGTACATTATCTGATGTCCAGCTGAAGTCAACAGAGATCCTTGCATTAACTTCAGTGGACTGGACTGCAGCCCAGTTTGCACTCTGGCAGAACTTCAGCAAGCCACAGAAGAAGTGCTAGCTAGCAATAGCACACAATTCAGCACAACTGGAGGAATGACAGCAGAACTCAACTGTGTTTGCAGAGTCTTTACAGATACTTGAGTGAGTCCCATAGATTAAATGCGCTTTTGCAGGTGCACCAATGAATTTGAAGCCAAAGGGAGCTCAGATAGAATATCCAACTTTGTGTGCTTGGTTTTAAGGTTTTTGGCAGTGGTTGTGTATGCATGAAAGTATATGCAACCTACAACACCTTAGGGCCTGGAAGCTTAAGTATATGTAGTGTCAAAACCATTCTCAGGATGCTGGATTCTCAGCTGTTTTGCAGACAGGCTGAAATAGTATTAAACCCTATAGTTAAGGTACTTACCTGAACTACAAAGGCGGGTTCAATTAAGCAACTTTATTGTATCAAGCTCCCCTGCATGCTGAAGGAGAGAAATTTAAGAGCCTTCTTGCTGCACATATAAACATATATATGTATCTGTATTGTACAAACAGTTCTAAATTGAAAAGTGACCAAGACCGAATTATTTCCCTTCTTCTCCCATAGTGACTTCCATACCAAATATCCTCAGCTTACAAAGAAGCAAATAAAACCCCGGAACATTTATTTAATTGCCAGTTCTGCAAGTTCAACCCAAAATCCAGGATTCAACTTAAGTTCTCCAACTACTTATACATCCTCTTTAATAGTAAAGATTGCTAATTAAAGCTAGGTCTTAGCAGGCAGATTACCTATACTCATACAGCATATTACTTCACAAGTGTACAAGGAGGATACAACAACATTTGCTCTTTCCTGATTCTATCAAGTCTCAAAACATAGACTGCAACTTTTCCTTTTTTTTTTTTTTTTTTTTTTTTTTTTTTTTTTTTGTTTGGTTTTTTTTTTTGTTTTTTTTTTGTTTTTTTTTTTTCAGTTTTCTACCTTGTATCTCCTAGCAAGAGATGCTCAGCAGAAGGGGTTAGGTTTTAGGTTTTTGGGAAGTGCATTGAGACCTTTTTTTCCAGTGGAAAGTTCTGGTTTAACTTATCACCAAAAATGTTCTTGTTGTGGGGTTTTTTGCTTGTTTGGGTTTCATTTGTTTCTTTTCTTCCTTAGGCAAGCAATTAGAAGTAGAAGAATTGGTTTAGTACCTCTGGGTGACATCTACATGTTATTCAATTATGAATCTCAGTAATCTATGAATTACAACACACAAAAGCATGTGAGATCTGGTTAATTATTTTTTTGCGATATGAGCAGTGATCTTTGTTCAAGGTGTTTTAAATGTCAGCCTAGTATTTTTATGCAAAATTTGGCACCAGAAACTAAGTTTGATTTTCTTTAATGAAGTTTCTTGGGATCTTTACACTGCCTGGTATTTTTCTGATATTTTGCATGAATTTAACAGAATCAAGAATCTGAGACTATTTACCAGATTCGTATATCAGGTGTTTTAAAAGTGAGTAGATATTTCAGTCTTTTAGATTCTAAGCTCAAAAAGGTGTGTGAGAAGATAGAGCCATCCATAGACACAGGGACAGTGCTCCAGGACCAGACACCCTTGAAATGTCTGGACAACAGACTGAATTCAGACAGCAAAAGCCCTGAGCTCTGTGTGGACTAAGCTGAGTTTTGCAGCTTACCTTCAGTTAACTATGTCTCAAATATAGCTGTATATACATGGCTTTCTCTGCAAACCCTTCACTTCTGTGAGTTGGAAAATTAAGGGGTGTTGGACAGTGTCGTGGTTTAAGCCCAGGCCATAAATTGGAACTCACACTCCCCCTTTCTTCCCCTGCTCCTGGAGGGATGGGAAGTAGAATCCAAAGAATGCAACTCCCACGGGTTGAGATAGGAACAGTTTATTAACTAAGGTATAACACAAATCACTACTGCTAGCACCAATAATAATGATAAAGGAAATAACAAGGAAAGAGAATACAATACCACCCTCCGACCAATACTGATACCTTGCCCCCACCCTGCAGCCATCTTGCCCTTCCGGCTAACTCACAGTTACATCCTGGGCATGACGTACTATGGTATGGGATAATCTCTTTGGCTGGTTTGGGTCAGGTGTCCTGTCTCTGCTTCCTCATGGCTTCCCCTCCTCCCTGGCAGAGCATGAGGCTCACAAAGTCCTTGGTCAGTCTAAACATTCTGACCAGTAACTAT
>JAVHNF010026841.1:0-17294 GCA_034783455.1 Micropsitta finschii | reverse complement strand
TTGGTTTTTTTTAAGTGAAGGAAGTTGGGTAATTGCTGTGCCACAAGGAGTGTGACACCTCTGACCATCATGGGTTGTCTTATGCAGAAGGTGGTGGGTAGTGAGTGCATGGTGACACATGGCCCAGTGGACCAGAGCCCCACCATCTGCACCCCTGGGTCCTGATGCAGAAAAGAGACAGGGAATGGCTTGGAAGTGTTCTTATATACCCTGATTTTGATGTACCTTCGGAGAATGCTCCACTTACACCTAACAGACAGACATCCATTTCTTTTGCAGAAAGGAGTCCTGTGATGTTACAGATCCACATGTGGCTCTCGTTTCTCTGTCCCCAATGGGTGTCCTTGCAGAAAGACCAAAAGGACTTGAATTCTTACAAAAGCTTGTACTCCTTTGAGAGCCATGTAGCCAGCAGATGCTTTAGAGTGAAAGAGAACATCCTTTGAAAACAATCTGGTGTTTATTAATCAATAAGAATTCAGTGTTTGGGGTCCTTCGGCAGGAAGAGAGAAGGAAAGCACATGTGGGCCTGGTCTCCTGAGTGAAAACATGCAGGTTCCATCCCCTGCTCTGCTGAGGAGCAGATTGTGTATAGCACTGGTATGTCAGCACTTTGTTCTCAGTTCCAGTGACATTTGACAGGATTCAATATGCTTATGTTGAGACTGAGTTGCTAAGACCCAGGCAGCAAGCCATTCACCTGCTCTCTGGTGTTGCCCTATAGCTATCTAGAATCATTAGGCTTGCTCTTAGCAGGAGAGTTCTCTGGACACTTAATTTTAGATGGCCACATATGCTCAGAAGTGCCATTTCTGGGAAGGCAGGCACTTAGATCTTATTTAAAGCTGCGCTGTGTTTCTGTTTTATGTGGGTAGGCACCTGGAGTCTCTTATTTCTGTTGCAGAGGACTGAGAAATTGGATATGGATGAGACTAAGTCATGGGCCTAACCTCCTGCATTGCAACAAGTGCTCTCACTCAGGCATCTGAAGACAGGATCTAGGCATTGCTTAGCCTTCAGGGTTTGTCCCAGTCCCAGTTACATTGCAGGAGAGCACCCGCTCCATCCCTCCCTTAGCTGCTCTGCAGCTGAATATTGAGGAAATATGAAAGAAGAGATGGGGTACAAAGGAGAGTAGTGACCAAAACCAGTTATTGGGATGCTGCAGGGGAAGGAGAGTTCCAGGCCCTGTTCCCTGGGGGGTGTTGTGCAGTTTACACTGTGTACCACCATCACAACCAGGAAGCACTGATGGGAGACTGTCCGGTTTTCCAGTTGCAGAGCCTCAGAGATACCATCTGTACCATCTGCAAGCCATTTGTTGCAGAAGTTACTTAGATGGCTGTGTGAGATGACAGGATTACCCTCTGGGCTCTGTGCCTTTGATGAGGCAGCATCTGAAGTTAACACTTCAATTAAGCAGGCTTGATTTTATTACCTTTGTGTACTATAATGCCCATGAAATCATTAAAACTTTCTGTTGGCTCCTTGGTCTTCTGTCACCTCTCTGCAGTGTTTCTGTCATATGCTGGCTCTGTGTGACCTGCCTGCCTGAAATAGCAGCCGCCTTCCCTTCCTCACCCCAGGATAGGATACCTGCACTAGCACTTCCATGACTTGGTAGGGGTTCTTGGGCGAGGGACACCACATTAGGGAATAATCCTTTTTCCATTTCTGTCTCTCAGATTGATGAACTCCCTGAAGGAGCCGTGAAGCCTCCAGCAAATAAATACCCCATCTTCTTTTTTGGGACTCATGAAACGTAAGTGAATGAACATGACCTTTTCCTTTGAAAATGACTTCTTCCATTGCAGCTGATGCCATCTCCACTGATTTTATTGGAACAGTCCTGACTGAAGCCATTGGGAGCTTAGAGACAGGTCCTAGGAGCCCAACTCATTTGTATTAACACATGGAAGTTAAACCTGAAAGCAGGTGTGAACGCACCTGCATGGATGATATATCATGGTCTAAGCATAAATAATAACCAGTGCCAGTGTTTCCTGTAAAGAAAAGTGTTTGCACGAATTTATTAAAGGATCATCTGAATTCTCATGCAGGGGCAATTTTTTGTTACTTGGATGTACCTGACAGCAGAGGTCAGGTTGTTGCATTCAGACACATTTGGGTTCATGTCCTGTGTGAGAACTTGCTTGGTAGGTTCATAAAAAGAAAGGAAGCAGACCCCAGAGTCTCACACAGTCCTCATAGCTTTAAGGTATGTGCATTCCTGTGAGGTTTGTGCTGGGAATATTGTAGGATGGAGCTCTCAGAAGTGGCAGAAGAATTGAGCTGGATGAGCTCATAGGGAAACAAAGGAATCAGAACAGAAAGGGTAAGTTAGGTCTCACAGTAATTACTACAGCGTTTCACAGTTACAATGTCCATGTCTCTATTTTAAACTATGTTTGAGGTAGTTAAAAATAAATCACAGTTTCCATCTTGCATGAAATAGCCACATCTTAAAACTTTTTCTTCCGTATTTGCAGGCAACAAGCTTTCTAGAATTCCTTCAAAAATGTAAAAATGAAAAATTGAAATTCTGATTGCATTTAAATTCAATTGTAGAGGTTTGAAGCTTTATTAAAACGCTGTTATTTATTTTTTAGTTTTAAGAATATTCCATAAATAAACCCCCCATAGCTCATACATCCCATTTTATTTTAAAAATCTTTAAAGGCAGTTTCTGCTTAAAGGCAGTTTCTGCTTAATAAAGATTTACGTAGCTTCTCTCTAGTTAGTATTTCTTCCCATTGCTGTAAGGAAACAAGCTGATACTTTGCTATATTGTGATCTACTACTACTGTCAAAAATAATCCGAAAAGAATAACGTTCAAGTAAATTTACGGAGCTTTAAAATCAGAAACCAAAATGTGATTTTATTTCATAATGGAACTGTTTTTCTTGAGAAATGTTTTGAGAAAAACCTCTGATCACTTTTATTTTGAAATAAAATCCCAATCTGGTAATCCTTTGTTTTGGATCCTGTTAGCCCATGGTTTGACAGTCACATCTGAAACAGGAAAACAGTTTGTAGTTACTACCTTAACAATTTAAAAAGCATAGCTATTAAAAATGAGCTTTAGATTGCAGCTCCTTAGTTTTATAGCAGAGCAGTGGAAACTGTTACACCCTCCCAGTGGCAATGAATGAGTTTCAAACAAAGATGTAGGCAGTCTTTCACTGTTTACTGTACATAAAAGAGCTAAAATAAGGTATCTCTTGGTAAGTTCCATGCAGTTTTCCTCTGTTATTTGTGCTAGAACTGTTTGTATGTATTTTTGGCAACAAGGAGACATCTAGCATTAGCAAAAGCATAGGTAAGGTAATTTGTTCAGATCCATTACTTTATTGGAGCCTTTAATATTAATGAAACATCTGTTAGTTTGGAAATCACTGTTTGGCTTTCAGGTAGAAAAGCATTCTTGACTTTATAATTCTATAATTGAGATATTTCTCAATGACACAACTGAGTGTGGATACCATTCTGTCTCATGTGTAGTTCAAGGAAAGCTCTTTCCCTGGAGACATGTCACCCAATGCCTTTAGCCACCAGTTGGCTCTGTGCTGGCAAACTTCTTGCCAGAGGGAGGAATTAAGTGAATGAAACTTCTCACATTCATAAGTGCTGGGAAGAATCAGGGCATAAATCGGGCATTAATCTGAAATAACATTTACAGCAAGGAAGAAATATAATCCTGTGATTGAGATGTTAGCCTGAGACTGAAGAGACTTAGGTTTTCCTCTGTACTCTGCTGTCAGCTGGAGTTTGACCTTGGGCAAATCTCTGTGCCTCAGAAGCCCACCTACAAAAAAGGGCAGTTTCCCAACCCCATGGTTATGTATGAGAATAAACGTGTTGTAAATGGTGGAGCTCCACAATCCCCTGGTAGTGGAGACCATAGAGTTAACATTAATTGCAAAGATCATCAAGAAAGTGGGACAGTGATTATGGTGAAGGACACTGTGACTTGCTCATCTTCAGTCACTGGTGACAGAGAATCTTCCATGTGGGAATGAAAGGAGTTTTTTGCCTTCACTATTTTTAATTGAACTTACAATTAGCTATCCCAGTACTGTAATACAGAGCAGAGCAAACACACTGGATATAGATACCCAGTAGAAAGGAAATTGTGCTTTCTTCAGTTTTATATAAGAAGTTAGACTGTGAAGTATGTAGAAAGAAAGAGGATAAACCACCACTCTTCTTTCTTTTTGTAATTATTTTTCCCTGCATTGTGGTGTCTGTGCCTGACATTAGTTGGCCCAGAACAGAGCTGACTTACGCAGCAGCAGAGCACAAAATCCCTCCTTTGCTGTACTGTCTAAAAAACAATTTAGCCACAGCACCCTGTGTGTCTCATTGTTTCCTTGTGTTACTCATCTGCCTATATTCACCCATTGTTTCTTGTCTTATATGAAATTATAAGATTTTGGGGACAGAGAGCATTTTTATTTTGTTTGCACAGAATCTAGCATGTGGGGGGTTTATTCCAAGAAAGAAGCTTCCAGGCCTTCTGGCAGTATAGATAATGATGAATGCCACTGATTTTTCTGTCCCTTAGTACAAGGGATAAGTTTTGGCTCTTGGGTTCTAGGCACTCCTTATGTGCTTTAACTTTTTATATGGTATTTCTAGGCCTTTCTGGATCTGTAACACATAGGATTGGAAGTTTGGTCCCCTGCTATTGCAGGCAGTTACATCATATAATCCGTTTCATAAACTGCTCCAGCGCCAGTTACCCAGCAGTAGTTAATACGATAAATGAGACTCGGTTTAGTTGTTTCTAGAGAGACGCAGCATGATTCTGCAACATCAAACATCAGGATGGTGAGCCAGTGCATTAAATCAGACTCCCAGCAGTAACTCAAAGACAGTGTGTTAAATAAATAAACAAATAAATAAATAAAACTGAAAAGAAGTGATGGAATGAGCAGAAGAATAGGGAAAACATATGCACTCTTAATGGTGGGTGGGTTTTTGGAAGAGGAGGAATTTAAGTCCTTTTTTGAATTTTACCTTTGTTAAAATGCAGTGCGTTCCTGGGGCCTAAAGACCTTTTCCCATATAAAGAATATAAAGATAAGTTTGGGAAGTCAAACAAACGAAAAGGATTTAATGAAGGCCTGTGGGAAATAGAAAACAACCCTGGAGTAAAGTTTACTGGATATCAGGTAAATGACTTTCAGTTGTATTCTTCATCTTTCTCATTTTCTTCTCTGAGGAGTTCTTGTCAATGTAAACATGGTCTGAGTGATGTGGAAGATCCTGGGTTTGGTGGAGATACGAAGTTTCACAGCTTTTGTAATTGTGTAATGTATAGACAACCGTGGTCTTGCACTCTGTGACAAATTGAGCTTTAATCATACTGCAGAGCCCTCTGCATTCTGTGATATTCTGGGGTGGTGAAGTGGAAAATTCTGCAGCAGATTTAGTTGAATTAAAAATGGAAGGTTTTATTTACTGCAGTATAAACATGAATAATTTCTGACTCCTTTCTGTTGTTTATTTTTATAGCGGGTTCAGTGTATTTTACATGGACCTTAAGGTCACTGCACTTTTGATTTTTACATTGGTAATGTATAACATGTAGGACACCACTGCCAAAGATGTGAGGGGTGAGAAGGTGGAGGTTTAAGCTGCTGTTACTAGATAGGAGCTGCTGTACAACAGCTCTCCCTGTAGGATGTCTGGAGCAAAAAGTTGGTGAAGCTGGAGGGAAGAAGAGGAGTTGGTGGGCTGGGTAAAACCAAGGAACTTTTCTCATTAAAAAAAATGTGGTCCTTTGAAGGCAGAAATCACCTCTAAAAGAAGGCAAACACCTATTACATTATTAGCACAAAACCTTACAAACCAGAGTTATGGACCACCTGCAAGCAAGCTGCTGCCCTTCTCGGTTCCTGTTTCATGTTTTCAGCCCTACAGATGTTTTGCATACACTTGGGGATTAAAAAAACCCTCTAGTGTATAGTCTGTGGGAGATGGGCTGTCAAAGGGCTCTCAGCCTTCTGGTCAGTGTTTGCTTTTTCCTAACACAGAATCCTGCGCTGTGGGGGGTTTGTAACAGCCGTTCGCTCTCCTAAGTCTCTCCTATTGCAGCCAAAGTCTAAAATTTCCCCTGGTTTCGCCCAGAGTGGAGCCAGGTCTCTGCACTGAGCAACCCTTAGTGCCCTGGCAAACACATTTTTGTTACTGGATCTTCTGTTTCTGCATAAGCCCTTCAGAACATGCTATCCCAGAACCTGTGTGTGATAACTGCTTCCAAGCTGTGTCTGAAAAAACTGCCCTTGCAGCCCTTTTTCTTGAGATTTGTAGGAATAACCTGAGCTCTTCCTGACTATAGTGATTGAAGTGTAAGCTGCCTGTTACCGTCTTTCCATCTTCAATACAGAGCAAAATTTCAGTAATAGATTTTAATGGGGTTTTTTACTGTTTATGTTATTATTGTTATTTTAAAGGCAATTCAGCAACAGAGCTCATCAGAAACTGAAGGAGAAGGAGGAAATACAGCAGATGCCAGCAGTGAGGAGGAAGGTGATCGGGTAGAAGAGGATGGAAAAGGAAAAAGAAAGAATGAAAAAGCAGGCTCAAAACGGAAAAAATCCTACACTTCAAAGGTTGTCTTCTGAGTTTTTCCATTGTCACCAATGGGCATTTATAGTTAGAATACTGTCCACCTCTTGGCAATCTGTTCGTCCTTCTTTAGCATTTTGATTGCAGTACCGTAACAATAGTGTTCAAACAGGCAAAGGGAAGTGCTGTTGCTTTTGTGACAGCCTGGGTGAGAGAGCAGTTGAAATACTCTGCCCTGTCCTACTGCCCAAACTTTGAGGAGGAGGTGAAAGCATGGGAAGGAGTTCATAAGGGCTGGAAAGAAAATCCAGGCAAAGTTGGATTAGTTGGTTTGATCCTCTTAGATAAGTATTTCCCCATAAGGAGCAAAAAAAAGCCTTAGCAGTGTGCCTCCTGGGAGACATGAGTTCCTGTCCAATAGAATTCAAACTTCCCTCTCCAACTCCAGTGTGAGTGCCCCAGATGCTGTGCTAAAAGGTGGTAGGGTCATATGTGCTCATCTGCTCATGTAGCTGTGTGTAAAATGCTTCAGCACAGGATACAGAATGGGGAGGAGAAAGAATTAATTTATTAAGCAGGGAGGGAGGGCACTCAATCTGTAGATAAAAGACCTACAATGTAGCAGCTACTAGCCCTCTTAATGTCTAAGTAACAGGTCAGATGAGGAAGCTAAGAGTAACGTGTCTCAGATTGTCTCATAATGGCTGGTGAATGTAATCCTGTGCACAGGGACACCTTTGGGTTCAGGTACACTTCTCACTTGCCACATGGGTGAAAGGGTACAACATTATAGTCACTTCCTCCAGTTTTGTGTGTGCCTCTAGGTCTATAATTTGCTTTAAAAAACTGTGGAAAAGGTGGCAGAGTCACATTCAGACACATTCATGTTATTCTTCTCCGAAAGTGAAAACTAAGTGAAATGAGAAGCAAGTAAACAATCTGATCCAGGCTCAGTTTGGGGGAGAGCAGGGATTTTCGTGCTTCACCCACTGAAAAAAATATAGTAACTAATTTCACCCCCTTTGTGTGTTTTACTTTAGAAATTCAGGTCTGGTCTACCATTTTCTTTGCAGAAGACTCTGGGCAAACAGAGGATTAGGAAAATGGTGGCTTAATGCCACAATTTATCCTTTTGTACTGTAGAATTGCATAACATAAAGGGAGCAGAAAAGATGTATTGGTTCCACATGGCTTTAATGTTAATATATTAAAGCTGACAGCACTAAAAAAAGTATGGAAAGCAGCTCTGCTAATGTTATTCTCATTTTACATCTCTGTGTTTAATCAAAACTTTTGTCAAGCTGGCACCATCTGTTTCATTAACTAACAAAACCTACAGGTGACCCAACACTAATACCCATCTCCTATTACTGTGTCTGTCTTACAGTCGGTTGTGTTGCCAAGCTGTGTTGAACACAGAATTCCTGAAGCTGTTTCATCGATGGTGATAACTCCAACTACTTCACCTGAAAAACACCTTTCACCCCACATATCCTCCCCAGTATTCACCTTGAGCAGGGAACCGCATCATCAGACAGCGTTACACGTGCATTCTGAAAGCGGTTTTCTATGACTGGAGCTCAGTTAACTTTGCTGTTAATCATTTCAGAAATCCTCCAAGCAGTCACGGAAATCTCCTGGAGATGAAGATGATAAGGACTGCAAAGAGGAAGAAAATAAGAGCAGCTCCGATGCTGGGGACGCAGGCAATGACACAAGAAACACTTCTTCAGATTTGCAGAAAACCAGTGAAGGGGTAATCTTCTGTTAATGTCTTTCACTTCCCATGCAGTTTGCTACAAGGGGGCTGTGGAGCCAGGGATGAAAGGCAATTGCAGTGACCTGTGTATATACCACGTGAGATCTTTTTACACTGCTTTTCGGTGTTCAGAATGTGTCTGTAACAGAAACATGGGACTGGTCCTGCACTGAAACAAATTTTGCTCTAGAGAAGCAATAGGAATTGAATAGGAAAAGATACTACAGACATTATTTTTGTTCCAACACTTGCATGGATGTCAGCTGAAGGGAACTGTTGAAAACCATGAGTTGGAATGATGCAAAATGGATGTGAGAGCAGAATCAGACTGTTTGCATAATGTCTTTTGGCTCACTAAACGGTGGGAGCCTGCTTATCCTTTCACACTTGTTTAACATTTGTGCAGTCCCACTGACTTCTCTGGAGTTCATGAAGGTTTATGTGCACATTACAGACTGCATGCTGCAGGTTTCAGGGCAGATCCTGCCTTGGGAGATGACTCTCCAAGGAGGGGATATATTATCTGCTCCAGAGCAGCTTCATATGATCTCCTTGTATGTTTGTGTCACTTTTGTGTTTGTATCAATATTGGTTTTTTGTGACTACAGCAGCAGAAAGGAAGGCTGCTGAGCAGGGGAATTAGCACGGGAATTGGTTAATCATCAGCCACCTTTAACAGCCACTGCTGTTTCTGAGACACTGGCGCAGCACAAGCCTCCCTGCTCCAGCACTCTCAGCTCCATCTCAGAACCAGTTCTCATGAGGTTCCCATGCAAAGGCCCTGCCACGTGGCCAGCAGCCAGGCTGGGCTGTCACAGGAGCTGCTGAGTGACACAAATCCCCACGTGTGAGAGGAAGCCAGTGAGCGCAGGCTCTCTCTGACATTACCAAGGTACCTTTAGCACCCAGCTGCGTGCTCAGCCTCCATCCTTCCTCACAGAACAACCTCTGGGGAGCTGCTCATCTTCTGCTTAGAACCTCCTCCCGGAGCTTCCTTTCCCCCTGTCTCTTTGTGGTACAGTGTATGTGTTTCATGGCTCTTCACCTTATAAAGACTTTGATATGTGGTTTGCAGCACCAGGAAGGTAACATGCCCTGAGCCTCTCCCATTTGCT
Source organism: Micropsitta finschii (assembly GCA_034783455.1). Lineage (NCBI taxonomy): Eukaryota > Metazoa > Chordata > Aves > Psittaciformes > Psittacidae > Micropsitta > Micropsitta finschii. The sequence continues at coordinate 7,846 of JAVHNF010026841.1, read as the reverse complement.
CTGAATAAGCCACTGCCTTCAACCAGTGACTGATACAATGGGATGCTGTTCCCAACTGTGCCTTCCCAGCACTTCACAGCATTTGAGTCTGGGGCTGAGGAGTGTAGTGAGTGCTTAGTCCATATGTTGCCCACATTCTGGCTAATGAACCCTGTGATGCTTTCATGTCTTCAGATAGGTATTTGAGTAAGTAAACAGGCCATAAGGTGTATCTGAGGTGGCAAAAGGTGCAGGAGAGCGTGCTTTGTTTCCTATGTTTGTAGCAATGACAGTGGATATAGCTGTGAACTTCAGGTATGTTCTCCATGTAAGGACCAAATGCTTACTGAGTTTGGTCAGTTGCAGACTCAGTGGCTAAAAAGCCACATAGGATGTTCGCTTTGTGTTGGTGACATTCATATAGCTCTTCCTTCTGTATCTGCCACACTTGTAACAGCTGGAGGTAGAGTCCAGCATGATGGAACATCATGGAGCTGCTCTGCAGTGTTTTCAGATTGCAGATATTTTAGACTCTGTGCTGAGGTATCAACAGTCTGTCCTTCCTGCCAGCACCAGCTCCACAGAAATATAATCCACACTGTCACACCCACATGAGGGGTTGACTCTACTCAGGCTTCAGCTCACACTTGAACTTCTTTAACTAGATCTTGGATACTTTTAACATGGGAAAGGCAGAGGTTTAGTAGCATGTACTAAAAAGAGATGGAGAAATGGTTTTAAGGGTAGCCTGACATATAAGCACTGATAAGTTCACATCCTGATCCAGGTAGTTCATCTTGGGCATTTCTGCCACAGAATCAGCATTTCTCCTCAGTGTTGCTTCTGAGATTTTGTCAGCTGTGCAGTTCTCTTTTAGGACCAGGAGGGGACACTCCATCTCCTGGCATCGTCGAAGCCAGATCAGTGTGTTTTTAGAATGTGTGCCTTCATCAGGCACAAGCTCTTGGGGAAAGAGTAACCAGGTTGTATTTTCCAGTTGGAGCAGGACAGCCACACAGTGTATGTCTGCACTGACCTCCTGGGGCACGGAGCTGCTGTCCTGCTGGACATCCCCACTGGGAGCACACTGGAGGTGCTGAGCTCCTCCAGCCTGTGCTCTTGGACTTCTCTTCTGTAGAAAGGAAGGTCAGAAAAGGCCATCACTTGCCTGCAGAGTTGGGGTATGGTCCTGTTGTTCACAGGCGTGAATTGAGGAGTATGTCTAGAAGTATGTCTGCCGATAGACACCATCATGAATGAGATTGTGGTCTCTTTAAAATCATTTAGCCCGTGAGAAGAGCACTGCACCACCAACACACGCACTGTGCAGATGTGTGCAGATGTGTGCAGATGGGCTCCCTGCTCCTCGCCAGCGCAGCACCGGAGTGCACGCACACACACACACACCCAGCGCTTCCCTGTCCTGGGGATCACGCTCAGGGCGTTTCTTCGGCCATGAGGTGGCGCCAGGAACACACCAACACGGACCACGGCAGGGCTGGGCCGGGCCCGCGGTCGCGCTGAGCAGTGTCTGTGTTAGAAGAGCCTGCAGAAAGGTACCGTCACGGCAAAGAGACAGAAAAACGGGAATCAGAGCCCTGCGTGGGAGAGCTTCATTCCCCTGGGTTTGGAACCAGGAGTGGCTGCTTAGAAGATGCCTGTAGTGGAGCTGGTCAGGGCTGTGGAAGGTGCAGGGCTCAGCTCTTGTTGTATGCTCTGCACTTCCAACATCTCTCTACCATGCAAGAGCTGCCTAGAGGACACAAGAAGCTTTTCTCTTAATAATGCTACTAATAATGAGGTAGTCATTATGTTTTCTGTTTTTATTTATTATGGACTGCAAGGGGAAGACAACATCTCTTCAGATCAGAGACAACCTTGCCTTTCAATCACATTCATACCCTCAGCATTATGGGGATCTTCTTGAAGGGCTAACGGCTGAAGCCAAACGATTGCAGGAGCATCTTCACCTGCATTTTTTAATGAAATTTCTAACCTCCAGGTGGTAGAGGAAAGCTTGAAAATGTGAAGTGATGGCTTCCAAAAGGCTCAAACCCACAGCAAATAAAAGCACTTCCAAAGCTGTGAAACTTCTTCAGCCAATTTCATACTGTTCAAGGTCTGAACTTGCGATTCTTTTTATCCCTGGGGTTGACAAAGCCACTTTCTTTTCTTCACTCCCTTCCTTAGTATCTCAACTATTCTTGAGTACTCCAGGGACTCTCAGCAGAAGAGCATCAGCTTCCTTAGACTCAGCCACAGTTTAGAATTGCGTCCTGCCACTACCTGTTTCTCAAGCTCTTTCCCTCAGTGCTGTTCTTTGACTGATTCCTTCCCCAGAAAGATGAAAAGCATCAACCTCAGGGTTGTATTATCTAATTAACTAATTAGCTGATAATATATTAGCTAAGGTAGCCCATTGTGAGTTTGCTCAAGAGTCCCAGAACGCCCGACGCCAGACCTCTGTTGTTAAATAGTGAATTGGTTTGGCTTTCTCAAAATACCACATAAACAGAATATTCCAGTGGAAAGGTCTTCATGGCTCTGTGTTGTTTACTTTCTATGGTACAAAATTAGCTCGTAAACCAGTGAATTCATGGCAGCAGATTTACATTCCACATTTCAATCTCCAGTGACTTGTACGTTTGGTTCTTGGCTGGCATAACTCGGAACCTTTATCATGAACACCTAAGTTGCATTTTCCTTTTACTCTCTGGATACCCATATAAACACGTTTGAAAGCTGGCTGTAGTCCTTGCCCTATTAGAGAGTATTTGAATGTTAAGGTCAGCACTCATGGTATGTGGCAAGTTTTTCTTTCAGTAGTCATTATTTTAGTTACAGAATGGACACTGTGTTGGTAAATGAGGTGCTCCCTTCATGTACAGATGCATGGGTTACCTTTCAGGAGGCGAGTGATTTTACCGAGTTTTTGAAAAATAGCAGATTTGTTGGAAATTAAATAGATTTTTTTGCTCCTGGTACGGCCCAAATATTAAAGTGGGGGAAAGGACTGTGATCTCTTTACTCACACTGACAATCAGTTACTAACATGGGAGTCAGTGGATCTATTTGTGGAGGTGACTGCTTGCCAGCATGAATAAGGGGATCAAAATCTGGTCCAAAATTACTGCCATCTGATACTACTGCAATTGGGAGAACATATTTAAAACAGCCTGAGTCCAGGACATATTTTTTGTTGTGATGTTCTTGTGGGGTAGCAACAATTCCAGTTACAGCTGTGAAAGCCAAGTGCCATGGCCAAACTGGCCAAGGAAACACAGGTTCACTGCGTCCTTCTAATGTGGTTTTGAGATGTTTGGTTCCTTTGCTCTTTCTTCTTTCCTTGTCAAGAATAACATTGGTTGGGCTGCATAACAGGTTTGGGGTTTTATCAACATTGAAATCACAGCATTTAGGGCTCTATTCAATGTAAAAGTGTTTATGTGGGCATCTTTCCAGAAAATGAAAACAGAGCGTGTGTTTCTGTCTGATTTTTTCCTGCAATTTGAATCTACCCCTCCAAAAAAGGTAACATTTGTAACAATGTGTCACAACTATTGCACAGTAGAATTGCTATGTAAGAATCAAACAGTGGCATACTCTGGTGTAAAGAATTGTGTTGTCTCCTACCTTCCTGTAGCTCAGGATAAAGTGCTGCTAAAGCGATGGGACATGGGACGTAACTCAGGAGAAACATAAACGTCTGAATGCAAGTTGAGATTAAAGCAGCTGGTGTAGATTAAATATACTCTTTGCACCTCTGTGTGCATTGAATCCTGTAAACATTTTGACCTTAAATCAACATGGAATAACAATGATCATACAGAGCAAGGAAATAACTATCCTTCTGCCCATCCAGCAAGAGCTTTTATAGTACAGGATGGCCAAGTCAGTTGCCAGACACTGTTGAGGAAGGAATTTTCAGTGCCAGAAGAAACAAGGCGATTTGTGAATATAGGTTTATGCCCTCTCTGTGTTCTCTATCCTTCAATTTTCTTGATGACTGAAATGTTTCACAGGAATCAGTCAGGCTCTGTGCTCTTTGTTTTGTGTGCGGTAGCACTGGTCAGCGCAGCACATGTCGTACCAATCGTACAATAAAGCTGAGTGGCTTGTTCAGACAAAGATGATGAGAGTTGATCTGTTTCTGGAGAGACGTGAAACCATGGAGACCATGGAAAGGGCATCCTTGTTGAGCAGCAGGAGCCTGAGCTGCCAGGGTAGGGGAAGGAGCCAAAGTCCCTGTGTGGCCTCGGGGGCTGCCTGTAGCAGGAGAGAACTGTCAACTTCTGGGGCACCTGAGAGACAGAATGTGTCTTGTCTGTGCCATGCTATGGCAGTCAAGCACTCAAAAGATGCTTCAATCCACACTTGTTAACATGGTTTTGTTGTGTACCTGTGCAAACTGGTCTGAAAGCTCAGAGATCCCAGTTGGATAATGGGACCTGCAGGACTTGGTTCTTGCTGCCCTCACTATAGTATCCCCAGAGGGTTTCCCTTTTCATGCAGTAGCACTCTGGAGCTTTCTAACAGACAAGTCACCCATCCTCCTTTCTTGCATGCTCAGTTTGAGGCATTTCTTAATTGCATTCATTTAAATGCTAATTTTATTGAATGCAGGCTCCTCTAAATTACTGAGGTGAGTTCTTGCCAGCAGAACAAGCAAGTAACAATAACTCAAGGTATTCCTTCAATAGTAAGGACACTTCAGATGAGGTCTGAAGTTCAGACTGGGATTGGACAAACATTGGAAGGTTTGTTCTCATGTCCAGCACTGACTGCAGAACATGAAGCTTCTCACATCTTGCTTTCTTCCCCATTACCTGAGAGCTATGCAGCCCTTCACAGCTAGTTTTATGGCTTACAAACAGAACTCTGTGGCATGACGACTGTGTTTTAGTGCACAGCTGATGGCATCCTTTCTCCCCTTGCTTTTCCTTCCTGGGCTCTACCCATGGGAAGTGTGGGTTCTGCTCTTGTTCCAAAGAGAAGAGCTTCCCTGAGCCTTTTTCAGGGGATGGAAAGGATAGTCAGGCCCTTTTCCAAAGGTCAAGATCAGTTTGGAGCTGGAGTGACAGACTTGGAGGGAACTGCTTCATCCCAACTTGCTCCAGTTGCAGTGAGGACAGTGGCCGTGGAGGGACACAGGGGTCCTGCTCGTGCCCCCATAAGCAGCCTCCAGCAAGTGCTGCTGCCCTGAATGTGCTCACAGGCACGTTTGGTTGGCCAAGGGGGCTTGAAGGCAGGGCTAAGTGAAGCTGAGTCTTGGATGTGCTCCCAGTAAGTGCTGGTCTGATCACCCTCTGGGAGCAGCAGCACTCTGACTGCCTCTGATGGGTCCAGAGTTAATTCAGGGCTAACATAACCACCTCTAACTGTAACAACCACTGCAACAAAGGTTGTTGGAAAGAATAGGAAAATAACCTTTCGCAATGTTTTTCTTCTTGATATTTTCCTCTTGTTATTAAAACAAATCTATTGAGGATGAAGTAAAGGATGGAGCATCGAGCAGCGGGAAATTCATCATTGGTACCTAAGTCTTGAACAGTTGATGTCATCCCTTTTTTTCAGACTGTCTTGAAAAAGTTGTCATAAACACCAACAAATGCAAAGCAGCTTTCAAGATGACTTTTTGTTATAGGCATATTCCTGAACTATTCATCTGTGTTAAATGCATTTTGCCTTGAATCATATGTCATGTTGCCAGAAAAGAGTTGTTTCCATGCCAACTCATTTGCAACATGGGGGGGGGGGGGAATCAAAGCTTCTAACATCTGCACGATGTCAGGGCTGATATAAGCCACTTGCAATGAAAAACAGAGAACTGCAGGAGGCCTTGCCAAATAGGCACTATATATAGGGTAGAATGTCACAAACTAATCGCCGAACTGTGCGTTTCCATTCCTTTTTTGGCTGTATTCTTGATCTGATCTCTTCACCAGAAAAGGCTTGCAGCAAAAGGAGCATCAGTTCCTTCCACGTGAGTTTCCCTTGGAAAGCAGGAAATGCTGGGATTCTTTTCTTTTTTGACCCAGGCCTTCACAAAAGACACTTCATTTAAAGCATAGAAGAACTTGTACAAGAAACTGCTGCTTCACTTTCTGTGCTCTTTCCCTTTCGGTTCCCTCGGCTGCGGAGTCTCTTTCTATAAAGATCCCATTCATCAGCAAGATTAATGAGAGCTGGTGTATTCCATTTCACAGCTACTGTTTCCTCTGCATTCTCCCCCACACACCTCCTTTTCTTTCATAAAAGAAGATTGTTCGTCTATTACCCCAGTATTATGAAATGCCAGAGGCTGAGGCTCTGAAGCCTGAGCAGTTCAAATATCAAGGTATATTTAATTCTGAGGTGATCCAGGCATTGCTGTACTGGGAGAGACATCAGAGGCGGCAGTAGCCTTTTTGGCTTGGAGGTATTAAACCAGTTCTGATTTTCAAGCCTTTCCTTTAATACGGTGATGCAGATCCATTCTTCTATCTGGAGATGCTTAAGTTACCCAGTGCGTGTGTTACCATGTCCTCCTTGCTAGGCTGGAGCATGAGCAAAGGAGAAGGTGGATTCCTGGCTGGAGAGGCTGCCGGTTGCCTTCCAAACAGCCTTTCGCAAAGCCTATCCCCGTGGTGCTGGTGCTCACGCGACACGAGCCTTCCAGTGATGTGTAATTGCTCAGTCTCACAAAGGAATATTCATGCTTTCTGAGTCTTGCTTACCCCATGAAAGCAATTACTGGAGTTGTCACGGGCGGCAGCAGACGGAAAGGAGTTAATGTCATGGGAGTCGTCTTTGCATACAGAGAGATTTGAGATACCAAATTGAAACATTTATGGGCAAACCCTTTTGTATGGGGAAGGTCCTGTGCTTGCTGGTGAGGGACAGGGGGCTGGGAAGTGATGGATCTCTTGTGTTTCGGATGGTTCCATAATTTGGCTTCTGCCGTTTTTAGAATGATGGAATTTTCATACAGATCATTTTTATACTTCATAAAGATCTCCATTCAAACTCCAGTAACTTTGCTGTGTTAAAGTGCTGCTGCAGCTCTTTAATAGCATGTTATCACAGACGAGCAGAATTGAGAGCAAATGCAGGAACTGATTCCTACACCACATATTGATTTCACTGGGGTTTGAAATGTAAAGCACAAGTAAGACCACTTAAGGATAGGAATGGGAATGGAATGCCATGAGCTTTATTCCTGAGCAAGAGTTCAGATTATAGCACTAAGACCACATAGCACACACCCCATCATGTTGTTTTAGTGTGTAACTTGAGGGTCTGTGTGTTTCTCTGTATAAATACACATACATATCTTGCATATACAAATATGCAGATTAATATATGTAATAGTTTGGGTAAACAACGTGAAATTGGCTTCTGTCTTGAACTATACTGTAGTTAAATCTTTGAGACAACTGTAAGTGAAAGAGATTAGAGGGTATTTACCTTCTGCTTCTTAAAATATACGTGCTTTGTACAGTGACAACAGCATCCTTATAACTAAGCGGTTCCTTTTTCTCCTGTGTGTGTATTACCTCAGCAGAGCAAGGAAATATCTTTAGAAGAGGCAAATACAACTGTAAAATGAGGTTTTAGGAGTGCATGTGAAGCCAGTCGGGCACAACACCCAGAAAGGCTTTCAACTGGATGTTTTATTCTGTTTTAAATCAGATTGCAGGTTGACAGTGCCCTGTACTGTTGTGCTTGGAATTAGAACCTGGGATTCTGTCGCGCTTTGCCTATCGCCACTCAGAAAAGTGCTGCATCTATTTCCCTGCACACAAACAATGCAACGAGAGCAGCTCCATTTGAGTATGCTTTGCCTTGAAGGCTAAGTATATTTTAAATAAGGTTTCGCCTTCAAGGC
>JAVHNF010026821.1:8368-22321 GCA_034783455.1 Micropsitta finschii | reverse complement strand
ATTCTGCTCCTTTATATTGCTTTCTACCTCCAGGATATATATGGGATGACTCAGCTGGGAGGTGATATGTGCATAGGAATTTGATTGCTTTCTTACAGCTATAAAAGATGTGGAATTTGTGATATGGCCTGATTCCTTTCTATTTGTGGCTTCGGTTCTCCATTACTGTTCCACGGAGAAGGATCTAATTTAAGATATTTTGCTCCCTGTCCTTTGCAAGATTTTATGACAACCTCAGGTGTACTGATTCAGCTGTGAGGCCTTACTCTAAACCAGACGAGTGATACCAAGCCACTCTGACAGTAAAACACACTGTATCTTTTGATTTGTTTCAATGGATCATTTCAGGAAATGTAGGTTACAGTAAAGTGACACAGCAATGGAATTAAGCAGGGATGGTAATCTTTCCTGGAGAATACACAAGTGCGGAAACAGAAGAGGCAGAACCCTGAAAATTTGCAGCTACTGGCGCTACTAACATAAATACATGGTTTAATCAAGCAGACAGACTTTTTCCAATGAAATTAATTTGTAATTCTGGCAAAGCACTGTAGCTCCCGCACCTTCCCCCTCCCTTCCCCCACTCCTGCACCAGATTATATTCACTTCTCTAAATGAAAAGAATATCATAAATATATGACTAATAGTGTTCTTTCTACTAATCATGGAGGTCAAAAGTAGTTTCTGTGAAGATACTTTCACATTGCTCTTGCATACTCCTGATCACAAAACATGGATCAGCTAGTCATTTACAGCTGTAAGTATGAGCTGCAAGAGGGCTATTTTATCAAATAGCAGCTATGAAGACCCTCCAATGAGCTGAGGACCTACATATTTCCCACGTGGGATGCATGGTTCTTCCATGTCACCCCCCCATAGAGGTGAGTGATCAGAATGGTGAAAACACACAAAAAGTTCCCTTTGGAAAATATTACTGTCTAAAGGTAACCAATGAGCTAGTTTTCAGAAAGATTTATATTACTAGGAGGTAGAAGGACACTTTGTGTGTATATGAATAATCATGTTAAGCAGCATATAGAGTGTTCATTAAAAAACCCTTGAAACTTCCATATGCTTCAGATTGTTAGGCATGGAGATTTCACTGTTTTTACAGAAATATGATGCTGCTCAGTAGTAAAATATTAAAGGGCTTGAGTCTTAGTTCTAGAAGTAAACAAACATCTCTGATACTCTCAGAAACTCAATTTTTTAAAAGTGTAGGCAACTGACTATGCAGTCTTATGGCAAAAGATAGCCAGCTACTTATTCTTCTAGGTTACCTATGTGCCTTATTTCATACAATGAAACTGGTAATTCAGAATAGATGCAAGTTATAATGGCACAATACTGATATTTTCAAAAGTGAGCTGCATCTTTTGGGCTATGATCCCACAAGCACTGCAGTTCCTTATGCCATGAACTACCATTCTGTGGTTTTCGAATCTCAAAAAGCAAGGCTGAATTTTTGTTTTTATTCTACAGATGGTGAAAACTGGTGTTCATAAATAGGTACTGTTGGATGAATTAATGTGTTCTCACGACACAAGAAATGGAGCCTTATAATGCAAGGGCAATGTCTCTTGCTCCCTATCGATTTTTCTTTCTATTGATTCCTACCATTGATAGTGCTTGCCTTGTAACCTGTTCTCAAGGAAGCCTACAGGGTCAAGATGAAAGTGCTTTTCTCCATCCTTTTAAAAACATACTAACTACGTTGTAATGTCCTCACAAGAACTACTTTTCTACAGCAAGTTTGTAGCACCTGTAAATGCTTTCAGGGGCAGAAAGATTTGTTCAAAAATTGATGATACTTGACATCATTAATATTCCTTTAACAATACCCTACATTTTGCACAATAGCCTTTCTATTTTTGCAGAATATTCTCCTCAGCCTTCTGTAACGCTGAATTTGCCTTTATGTGCACTTTTTTTTAAAATGTGTATCTGCCAGGTTCTTAGAAAGATAATGGAGATTTAAGGTTAGTCAAAGAAGAAAGGGGGAATTAATATCTTATGAGCTTTTTCATATCTAATTTTTCCATAATTTTCCAAATCATTATCTGCGATGTGGAGCTAAATAAAGTCCTGCACGTGTTACCAGTAAAAAAAAATTGAGTTTATTTAGCATCTGATTGTCTGTCTACCATTTCTAGCAGCAATTTCTTGTTTTAAAAAAATAAGTTTCTGTTTTGGGATTTTAAGAGCCTATTTTTCAGTGTGATTTCACTATTTAATAGAAAAAAACCCCAAACCACTACTTCTCATTCATTAAACCTCAGTCAATACATGCAATTTAAACAGTAGTGGGCTTTTTATGTCTGTTTTCCTGAGTTCTATACATGTATATAATCAGAGTTTGTACTTTTCAATCTCATTGTAAGAAGCATAGCTTTGATTTAAGGAAAATGTATGGGAGTTTTGCAAATATCCTGTACAAGTAATATTGGAGTAGTTCAGGAAAAAACCTAGTATGGCTAAGTCAAAGCTTAAAGTCTTTCAACAGACATTTTCTTTCTGATTGATACTATATTTGGCAAAGCAAGTTTTGTTTTGTTTTGTTTTTATTTGGTTTGTAGCTATTTAATTTCTCCTCCTAGTGGAAAAATACCTCAATTTAGCAACTTCAATTAATTTTTCACTTCATTAGGATAATAAGTTTTATTTTTAAAATTAAAAAATCAACACTGGTTGTGAGCATTTAGAAGTGGTATGAAAAAAATAGGGAAAAAAATCACAATTCTTTTGTACAGCTGAAAATGTATACCAGAAATAATATATCCTGTGTGGCAAAATAACAGACTTCCTTATGTATTAAAAAAAAAAACAAAACAGGAAAACAAACTTACAAAAAAAAAAGGGACTATGACCTTAATTTTATTATTATTTATTATCAAACACTTGATTTTTATTAATTTACTCTCATGACCACATTTCTAAAATTTTCTTTATGATTGTTTTACTTTATTCCTTAATAGTGCCCATGATTTCCTTTTCGGTATTATACCTTTTTATTTTAATTTATGTATTCCATGGCAGGGGGGCTGAACTACATGATCTTAAGATCCATTCTAACCCTAACTATTCTATGATTCTTCTTTACTGTTGATCACATGATGGTTTCTGGCTTATTTAGGTTAAATTTTATTGTAAAATAACAGGCAGGTTATTCCTAGCCGTTAGAGAAAATCCTGTCCAAGGATTTAAAGGCCAAAAATGAGTTTTTTTTTTTCTCTTAATGACATTCTGTAGTCACATTTTGTGTGACTAGAAACTAGCAAGTATTCCTATCTGATTAACTGCTAGTGATCCAAGTTCAGTATTACAGAGGAACAATGAAAATAATTTTTCTACTTCTCCTGAAGTATCTACATAAAGAAATTAATGTGCTTGATGACACCAGCTTGCATAAAAGTGAAATTCCTAAGTCATTGGTTTGGATGATATAAATTTCACCATGAAAATAGTCCTAACAGATAAAAACATAGGGCAAAGAACTGATATAATTGCTTGGATTCATTTCCTCATTTTTGATTGAAAAGTTGAGAAAAAATTAATGAGTCATGAATGTGACCAGGCTTTATGAATCAGCAAAGCTGCATCAATCCTTCATTTGCGTTATTGTGTCTATGGTATTAACTTTGAAAAATTTGGGGGGCACTTTGGTTTTATTGTTGTGGGGTTTTTTTTTGTTTTTTTTATATTAGGTTCTTTTTTTTTTTTTTTTTTTTTTTTAATTCAATGCTCAGTGAGAAAAGTGTATTTTTAAAATATCTTTTAATCTCTCCTCTTTCTTTAATAAGCTTTTATGTTGCCTTTATTTACCTCTGGCCATTCTGAAATGTATTATTCTGCAATTGATGACTTTTTCTTGATCTTAGTTTACAGGTTTAACAAAAAGTTAAAGAAACTGAGTGCAGTAGACGCACTTGTATGACAAAATGTTTATGGTCATATCACTTGATTAAGCTAAAACAAGAAATCCAGCGTTACACCATTTGTTAGAAATGTAGATGTATGGAAAAGACTTTACTCTGAGGGTAGGACCTACTCCAAAACCTGTGAAAAGGCAGGTTAGTTTGTTTGTTTCTTTATGTTTCTGTATTGGTTTGATTAGTTTCCCTTGAAATTTCTTGCTGAGAAGCTGGGAGTTACCGATAAATTAGTACTGGTTTATTCTTCATGCCAAACCCTGCTGGAAATGCTTCATCTTTAGGGTTCCAAAAATATCTCTAGCTACTGAATGTTTCATGTCATTCCTATTGCATCATAGGAATTCTTTTTCTCTATGAGGAGAGAGGTTCTGCCAGGTATTCAGAAAGCATCACCAGCAAAACTACACTCAAAACTAGTTCTGAGAAAAAGAAAACAAACATATAGATGGAGCTAAAAATTTAGTGTTAACCCATTTAATGTTTTAAGAATGTAATGGTTCAAATTGTTTGAAACAGTAAAGCTTAGTACAGTTGAAATTATTACCTCACTAAACCTCTTGCTGTGTTTCCCTGTTCACTGGATGCTGTACTTACCCTTGCAATGTCCCTTCAGGTGTTAAAGTTATGGTGCCAGCCTCCTCAAGAAGAACAGAGGAGCACTTTACGATAATCACCATCATCCTAAATTCTTTGCAAGGAACACTGTGACCTGGAACCCCTTTGTCTTGGAAGCAGCTTGGGTTTATTTTAATGCATCATCCTGGGCTGCTGCCTTCTGGTGCTCCCAGCTGAATGCGAGCATGGCCCCACAGGCTCCCAAAGCTCAACCCCACCAGGGGCTCCTCCAGTATGTGGGACAGTGACCCCTGGGTTTGCCAGACAGTTCCCATGGAGGCACTGGCAGAGCTCAGGCTCAGCCAGGGGAGGCAACAAGAACTTGGCCATGAGGCAGGAGCTGAAACCAGCTCAGCCCAGCTCTGGGCAAGGTGACCACAGGCCAGCCCTGAGACCTGCACTCTCAAGTCAGGCAGATTCCAAGATTTTTCACTAGGACCAGCAAAAATATATAGTCTATTATGCTGATCTATTCTTTCTTCATTGTGCTGCATAAATATGTGATAACAGTATGTCAAATTTTGATATTGAAACACAAAGTAACCACAAGATTATGAAAGACAGTCACATTATTACAAGCACAGTTTTGGTTTTTCGGTCTTTGTGCTTTCTTCACTAAAAAAATATTTGCTTCCCTCCCGGCAGGATAACTACTGACTTTCTGGCTAAAGCTTTTTGTGTTCTGAAAGGGACTTTTTTTTTGTGCTGGAGAAAGTCTGAAACAGGCTAGGAAAGATCATGGAACAATAATTGGTTCATGTAACAAGTTCACATGCGCAAATAATTAAATGTCATATTTGTCCAAATTTAAATTATATATTTTAAACAGTTTTTTTCTTTTTGACTCTTTTGACTTCAGTTCATTAGGTAATAGAAACCTATTAATAAGAAGATGACTTAAAAGGTCATCTTTCTGTTAAGCTGTTCTGCAAGTGACAACTTCAGTACTGTGAGAGATGTTCTAATGAGCTAAATTTTGATAAACGAGATGTTTTCAGACTTTTCTAACTCAAATTAGAGATATATTGTAAACACAAAACTTGTAGAATGAGTGACTTGTGAGGAGAAAAAAGTCTTGTGTATATAAATATTGATTGGTTCAAGATTAATAAATTGGATTCTGTGAATTAATCCCATTTGGACACTGTGACTACAATGACTTGTTTTCTCATAGTCAGCCAATGTAACATTTAGGAAGTCTGCATCAGACTAAAACATAACCAGAGAGTAGAGTCAGAGCGGTAAGCCTTACTGTCATGAAAAAAACATAGGAGTTAATTGTTCACAGTTTTAGGAGAAGCACCAGGCTTTTAAATATAACTAGAATTGATGTAAAAATCAAAAAAAAAAAAAAAAAAAAAAAAAAAAAGAATGGCTGAAGTACAATTACAATGTGTATTTGGAAGCATAAACATTTCTCACTGCAAAAATACAAAGCACTCTGAGCGACTTCTGATGTCTTTGATTTATCATTTAACTATGACTCACAGATGTGGCAGTGGTTGGAGGCAGGTAAACAGCAACAACCTCTTGAGGTGTGAGTAAAACTGACAGAACTTATGAGGAGCTGCATTCTTCTCTCACATCCCAACTTTGATTAAAAATCGAAGGATATTTTCTATCTTCTATACAGATCTGTCAGAAAAAAATATACAAAAGAACTCTAATTTCAGATTATTTTTTTCATTAGTGGCTTGCTAACTAAATTTCTCTGACAAAATATTACATTGATTTTCAGTATTGAGATTTTATATCTTTATAAATATTAAAATAAAAATTAATTCTTAATTCCAATAAATTATGAGTTTTGAAAATATTTAAAAGCAATGGTGCAAAATTGAAGCTGTACAGACTTTAGTCTTCAGTATATTTCCCTTCAGAATTTTTAAACAGACATGTCAAGGAGAACAGGAGGAACATGGAAAAAGAAAAAAACATTTCAAACCCAACTATCCAACACAAAAGTGGAAGCAATAGTTTATATCCAAAGAGTTAGTAAGCATGTGGAAGGATTTCTGCAACCAAGTGAGTCAATCAACCTCTAGGAGAAATCAGAGATATCTAACGTATATACTTGAAACATTAACTATTGTACTAAACAGATCCTAATATCAGAACAATAATGACAATCAACTGACAATCAATATGAAACAGTACGGGAGCCATTAGGTATATTTTCCACTAACACAAATTTCCATTACAGTATTTTCTGGTGGGCAGGAAGATAATTATCTTACTCTATACGTATGTGTTTTCAAGTTAACTTTCAGTTCAGTGTTTGGTAACAATATGCTAGAAGGCTTACTTCTCAAGCTATCAGAAACTGCAAGCCTGGAAGGGCAAGCTAAGCACAGATCTGAAAACCCATTGAGTTCTGTTCCTGATTTTGTCCTAATGTAGATTCTCATCTTGTGAAATTTATCATTATTGTGGTTTAAGCCCAGCCGGTAACTCAGAACCACACATCTGCTCACTAACTCTCTGCTTTTTTTCCCCCTTTTCTGGATGAGATGGGAAGGAGAATTGAAAGATTGTAAACCCCAAGGGTTGAGATAAGAACAGTCCAATAACTAACGTACAATACAAAACTACTACCACTAATAATGATAAAAGAAATAACAAGGGAAATAACTAACAAGGGAAGGGACAAAAAAAAACCCCAAACCATAAGTGACGCACAGTACAACCACTCACCACCTGCCGGCTGACACCCAGCCTGACCCAAGCGGTGATCTGCCCTTCCAGTTGATTCCCCCCAGTTTACATACTGCGCATGACATGCTGTGGTATGGAATACCCCTTTGTCTAGTTTGGGTCAGATGTCCTGTCTCTGCTTCCTCCCAGCCTCTTGTACCCCTCCTCACTGGCAGAGCATGAGAGATTGAAAAGCCCTTAATCAAAGTAAGCATTACTCAGCAACAGCTAAAAAGTCAGTGTGTTATCAGCATTCTCATACTAAAGCTGAAACACAGCACTGAACCAGCTACTAAGAAGGAGAAAAGTAACTGTTACAACTAAACCCAGGACAATCATTATCACAGCTCCACTGGCATTTCTGAAAGTATTCTGAGTTATGGCTGCAAAAGGTATGACCTGACATATAATGTTAGCAAAAAGTTGCTGTGTGCAATTACAATTACTGTTCACGTATCAGAGAGATGACATTTTAGCAATGGTTAGAAATGTTTTCTTTAATAGCTCTTACATTTTCTTTCTTTTTCTTGTCATTCTATTCAATGTCATATTTTCAGCCAAAACCATCACATAAGGGGCCAGATGTGGCTGCCTTTATATAGGCAAATATAGTGGCATGTCACACAACCATAGAATGAAGTTTTCAGGATACAGAAGGTTCAGAAGAGCTACCAGCAATTTGCATTGCTCCACACTGTGTATATGTACCACAAAGTGCAGCTCTGGTCCAATCCCTGACATATGGCAGTATGGCTGTTCTGGGAGAAAAATACACATGATTTTCAAATCTGACAGTTTTCTTGAGCAGTATACTCTAGATCCTAACATCCTTGCAACGAAAACTCTGCCCATTATGTACTGCTTATGTTTAGAAGATGTTCCTCCATTCCATCAATTTTCTGGTGGCTTGTGGAAACATAAAATGGCCCATGGAATATAAAATTAGAGAAGTATCCAGGGATATAACTGAAATCATAGTTCTAACCATCTAAAAATTAGGTTTCAAATTAAGTGTTTTCTTACACTGACCATCGCCTATAAAGGCAATTCACCCCACTGAAAACAGGTGTCAAAAATACACTGTAGATAGCTATTCCACTTCTGATTTTTAGATCACATGTCCATTACTGAATTACAGGTTGATTTTTCCCTGCATCTTCCTGAAAAGACCCAAAGTAAGTGTTTTTAGACTAGTAATATTCTTGGTGTGTTAACCTATATTCCGCCAAATCATCCTGAAAAAAAATGACGTGGCCTTTCAAATTTTTTGTTTTCTGTACTTTTGGTTTTGCTATTTTTTTACTTTAAAACATGAGTTTAAATCACAATTTAAGAAATTGAACTCTGACACCATGTACTGTTATAGTGAAGTATCACAGAGTTTAGCAGATACCTTCTGGCACAGCAATACAAAAAACACATGGGCAAATTACAGATGTTACAATCAGAAGTGTCTAACACATACAAACACACAAAAATATCTCACAAATAGAAAATATATATATATTTATTTATTTATATATAAAATATATGTATTTATATATTTATAAAATATAAAAATATTTATAATATATATAATAATTTATAATATACATATTTTATACACATATATAAATATATATTTTTGTATAGAAAATATATATAATCATATATTTGAACAAACCTAGTTAGTCATTACAAAAGTGATTTTTTTTTGAGGATAAATTCAGGGCATTGATAATGACAAACAAATATGCTTTATTGAATGCTGTGAATCATTTGAACCAGAAAAAAGCAGGATTTTAAAAGACTGCCTTTAATAAGCAACTACTTTCTATTCACTAATCAGAAAAGCTCTGGCTCTGCACCATTAGTAGATTTAGAAGTTGTTCGGTTTAAAGTCTATGCTTACCTCTGTCAAACATATAATTCATTTTCCACTTAAAAATCCCAAAACCAAACGCACAAAAAGAATACCCACAAAACTTTTATATAAAAAAATAATTTTGATATTAAAACTTCTATGTATGAAGTTTTATACTGATTACATGATCATTTTTGAACATTACTAATGTCAGGTCCAAACATTATTATTGTTCTAAATACGCAGATTGTAAATGTTACACATTGCTTGCATCAGTAACTGCAGAACAACAAAAGGATTCCCTTTTCTGCTTATCTAAGCCCTCACTCTTTGAAGAATTTTCTTTTTGGTCTATTTCATATTTTCGAATTGGATGAAGGAAACTTTAGGTAAGAGTCTTTCATTAGAAGCATGTCTGATTTAATTAATCTTTAATCATTGTGCAAAACAAATGAAAGGATAGCTTCGATCAGCAAATTCATCTGCAACATTTATCAACTAGCTTATCTTCATCACCCACCAGATGACAGTAAATCAAATGTACACCCCTTTTCAATTCAAGAAGCAAATGATTAGTGTCTATAAGAGTCCTTATCCTAAATCTAACAGTATGAATAATCAGTTCAGTTGTGTGATGAATGTACCATCACAGAATCTAGTCCATAACCATATCATATTTTAAACTATACTTGCTTTAAAAGGCACATGCTTAAACTCTTGTCTTCAGACATATCTTCATTATTCACTTGTAAAAAAATAATACATATCATATTAATTTAATATTTTTTTCTTTGCTTTCTCCTTGACCTTTCACATCAACTGGGGTTGTCTTCACTCTACTTATAACACATTCCAAACACACACATATATACATATATCTTATGAAAAAATCAGCTTAGATAAACACAAGAAGTGTTACTATATTTTACTACAAAGGCTTTATTGGTCCAAATCAAAATTTAATGTTTTCCATTGCACAGCTTTAATTGGTAAGACTTCTCCTGCTTGACTAAATAGCACCTCCATTTAACATGAAGACAAAGAAACCATCACTGTATTTGTTTATTGCAAAATATAAAAGATACCAAAAATCACACGTTCTCTCTCAGAACAAAATTCTTGAACCCTGCTGTTCTTAAGTACTTACAAATCCATTCTTTTTTTCACCTGGACTTCTAAGATTCCTTATTTAAGGTTTCATGACCCTTTTGTTTAAAGACAAAATTTCATTTAGAGAATTTAAATAGGATTTCAAATCTTCAGGGATTTGTTCATCAGCAAGTAATTAAACAATGATGAACTAGCATGACAAATAAGCAATTCTTTTTTCTAATCTAGCTTTAACTTACACCACAGTCTATTTAATTTTTCTTCAAGTATACATGCATAAAATTATATCTTTTCCTTTCTCCTCATCTTCAAAATAGTTACAGAGATCTTGTGATTGAATTGACCTAATGCATTAAAGGGAGAACAAAAACTTTATAATTATCTACATTTAGTTGCTTAACTAAACCCAAAGAACCAGCTGTAGGGTCTTCAAATGACTGAAAAGTAAGAAACTTGAAAAAAAAACAAAAAAAACAAACCTTGAATATATTTTATATATATTTTATAGTTATATGTATTATATTTTTTATATTTTATGTTTAGATTTATATTTATATTTTGTATATTATATGTAGTCTTTTATTCTTTTTGTATAAAAAGGTGAAAGAGATAAAATGAGATTCACATAAGAAACCAGATATCAGAACTAGAAAACTGATGTCTCCCACAGCCACCCTTTGGAGATAAACAATCCTGCTGTACAATAGAGTCCTTGTTTTGTTTTGATTTTTGTGGTTATTATTATTATTGCTATTATTATTATTAATTATCCAATATGGGTGGTATATTTGAAAGATGACCCTAGTGACAATGCAGTTTATTCACTACCACTTTCCTCCACATTAATGGTATGTTTGGGTGAAATGTGTACTCATCTGAAACAGATTCTGTAGCTATCATCAGATAACAGAGGGATGATCTTATGTGAATGTGCAGTCCCATCAGTCAGCTGTCTTCGAGAGCTCTCCTAATTTAAGCCTTCTCTGTATCTGGCTCAAACATATTTCAGATGACTAGATGCCATCCACAGCCAGTCTACAGGGTCATCAATGATAAGTTTCCTATACATAGGCAGAAAAGTAGAGAATGGAATAAGGAAAAAGTTATGCTGTAACCCTTGAGCAAATATACCAACAAAAATGTAAAGATGTATTCAAGTGAATTAAAAAGTTGCTTCACTAAATCAAGTTAAGGAATTATTTATTCCCTACAATCTGGAATATCATTTGCCTTCATTGTAATCCGGGCCTTGATTTGTGTGCAAATGTGCATACTTTAAAGTCTTACAGATTTTCATTAGTGAAGTATTTAGTGGGACAATTCACCAAGCTTTTTTAACATCATATAAAGTGATTCCATTAAATTATTAAGCAAGTGGTTTAATTATGCAAACTTTAACATTTCTAACTGAAAAGCAGATGTTTTATTGGAAAACATATTGCTTTGTGAGAGCAATAGTTAGGCAAATTGTTGCAGATTAAGACCTAATGACAGTTTGAAGGCTAAAGGCATTTAGATACCAAAACACTTTAATCAGAGATTTATGTAATTTTACAAATTACACCACTTCTCTGCTTCATGGGAGAGATGTGATCCCAAAGAGAAATAGGATGAATCAGTATGCTGTACATAGTCCTGGACAGGGTCATGAGGTCCCCTGGGTTCTCTTCTGCTCCCTGGTTTCTTTAGAGGTTGCCGATGGTCCTGGCTCCTGGTACAGGATCACCACGGTTTCTTCCCCCAGGCCCCCCCCCCCCCAGTCTTTCACATATTCTGAGTGCCCCCAACACTCTTAATTTTTTGTGAGTTGTAGGGTTGGATAGAGAAAACCTTATTAATGATTAGCCCATTCAAATTGTACTTTCATTTTCTTATTTGCTATTGTCATTTTTGGCACTCACAATCTGTTCCAGACACATTTGGACACATTTGCACTTCTTAATGATCAAAATGTTGTTTGCATAATTTCTTTATATTCTTGAACACACCCAACTTATTCATTTATTTGAGGCAAAAATTCAGTTAATGTTTTCACAGCCTGTACTGACTGTGCCTGACTTGTACTAATTACTGAAGCTGTTGCTATTCCTTCCCTATGCAGAAAAGTAAAAGACAGGTAATACACTTTCAACTGCCAAGAACCTGTTCAAAAGGTTTCTGAGATCCAAATGGATGAGTCACTTCTGATAGTTGTTTTCAAGCTTAATGAATCATATATATATGCCTGTTCTTAAAATGAGGGTGAAAATAGAATTAATTCCTATTCATTTCTCAAAATTAAAATGAGAACTTTAAAAAAGATAGATGGATTTCATGTGAGCTGACAGGCAAAATAAAACTAATTCTTATAAGTAACCCATACAAGTGTTTGGAAACTGCTCAAAGAAATCATGAACATCATCTGCATGTAGTAGAGACTCCCAACAGCCTGGAAGCTTCTCTCTTTTTCCAAGTATCATCTTCCCCTTAAAACAGAATATTGAGGGAGGAGGGGAAAGTGGGCAGATATTTTACATTTTGGGCACTGAGAGAAAAACCTTTCCTCACCTGAAGAGGAAGGTTCTGTTTACCTTCCTAATAAGGTAAAGGTTCAAATATTCCTGATAAAGTAATTATTCAGCAAAGAGTCAGGTGCTTGAGTAAGCTGCAATAAAACATACTGAGGATATCCCGTACAGAAAACCAGGAAAAGGTTCTCTCCTAGTTCTTTTCCCTAGTGCTTTGTTCAGTGAAAGGAGACAAGTCCATGGCTCTTTATCACTTGTCTGAAAAAAAGGGGGCCAAGAGCATAGCTGGAGAAGCTGATTTTCTCAGCCTGATGCAGTCTTGACCTGTGCTATTTCAATTACAAAACATGATGTAGAGCACAGTCAAACTGTAGCCCTTGTAGAAGCTCTTCTTTTATTCTTTTTTTTTTTTTTTTATTCCCCTTGGTTATAGAAAAAGATAATGCACACCCTGAAGCATATGTAGGAGGTCTGAATTCTAGAAAGATAGGAGAAATAATGAAATCCAGTGCTACCTTTGTTGTTGAGAACATGACTCCACCTAAGTCTCATGGCATGTAAAAGAAATACAGGCTTATAATAAACACTTAAATGTCATGATATACCATGAAAAGTGCACAGGCACTTTGCAAATGTTGACATTATAGTTTCCAACTAATGACTGTGTATCAGCCTCTGGCACTGCAGTTTGCTTGCCAGAGGAATATTGCCCCACTGTGCTCCTTTCTTGTAGTAATGGTGAGCTGAAATAGTAACTGTGAGTCAAACTCAAGGCAGCTCTGAGTGTTTACTGATCCTGTTGTATAGCTTTACAGGAGTCAGATGGAAGCTGGAAGGTTAATTGACATAATAAGGGCAGCACACCCTGACATGACAATTTATGCTAGCTTCCATTTTAGAGTTGATTAAAGAGAGGCGACAAATTTGCACTGTAGGAAGAGTAAGTCAGTCTGTAAACGATGCAAATATATTCAAAAAATGCAGATTTAAAAGTGTTTTACACGGAATAAAATATTAATATTATATAATCACTTATACAACATATATGACTGAAGGTACATAATTATCGGAAGTGTAACCAGAAAAGTAACATTGTTTGATGTCTTTTATTAGAGAAATATTTTCAAATCCTGATAATATATTTGATGAATCTGCAGCCACATGCTCTGAACAAAGATGCATGGTCTTCATAGGCAACTGATCATAAGTACAAAGCAAGCTTCTATACTGATGAAAAGCACTTAGAAATAAG